>RJWJ010013687.1:0-39437 GCA_004363605.1 Indri indri | reverse complement strand
TAAGGTTTTGCCAAGACCACCAGGTTACTGGGAAAAAGACCAGATCTGTGTTGCCAAAAGTGGGCAACACAGTCTTGACAAGGGTAAGAGTGACCCTGGAGAGGTTTTAGAGCTTGTTTGTTTTATTTAAAGAGGTCCCTGTAAAAGGAGAGGCTGGGGTTGGGGGCGGAGGGGAAGAGAAACTTTTTTTTTTTTTTCATCCAAAGGTGTGACTGAGAACTTGCAATTTTTGATGACATGTTTCTCCCTGAGAGATCTTCGCTGTTGGCAGACACATTTGAGACACTGATGAAAAGCTGTGGGGCATAGTTTTCTGAGGTCTCCAAGAGAAACTCACCAGTTTTAACTTAATCCAGTTTTGTTAGGGTGAATAGCTTGGAGCAAATGAGGAAATAAATAAGTGGCACTTATTGAACACTAGGACCGGAGTGAAACAGGGTTAGGCCATGACAGTGTCAGCTTGAACTGTAGCCTCTGATCAGCCTGAGAATTATGGCTTCCATGGTTTTTGCCTAGTTTCTCCATTTCTTTTATTTTGCAAACTTCTGGAACTAGTCCACCAGCCTATGCCACTGTGATCTTTAGCAACACCAAATTGAATTCTACGGCTGATTTATTGTATTGCTATTGCATCAACAAGATACGTCTCAGCATAGAAAAGAGAGTCAAGGAACATGGAGACTTCTGTCATTTTAATAAATGCATAATAAGGCTAGAAAAAGTGAAGAAATATCTACTCATTTCTTAACCAAGCTTATTAGCTGGTGACCCCAGTTAACGTTTAACTCTGGGCTTCTCTTACATTTTTAATCTTCTTTCTTTTCTTTTTTAAATTTTTGACATAAGGAAGAAGACACCAATTATTCTGCACTGTGCAAAATCCAGCTCTAATTATGCCTACAGAACAATCTGCTAAGAATTGAAAAGTATTATTTTCAAAATAATACACAAAATAAAGGTTAATACTTACATAGCAGTAATTATATGGTGACATATCCTCAACACAAACAAATAAACAAAACTCATTTAATCCTTAGGATTTTCCCTTCATCATATAAGTGGGAAAACCTAATTTAAATGTCACTAACTTCCTACAAAGGGGGTAAATACTTAAATCCCTGGACATCTTCTTCCATAAGCATAGACTGGGTTAGATTCCCTTGCTCTACTCAATTTTTCTTCTTTCTCTCTCTGATTTTTTTCCTCTGTATTTTCCTCCCTCCTTCCTTTCTCCTTCTCTCCTCCTGCAAATTCACACCTTTTAGCTCTAGGACATCATTTTATTGGCTTCCATTCTTCTGCCCTCAGTAGCAATACTTCCTTTATCTCCATGTAACATTATATTATTTGACACGAAGAGCTTTCTTTGTAATCTTAAAATGAATGCACTGTTCCAGGCAAGAAGTATGTTTGACTTACGTATTCTACAGTTTTGAAGAAATATGCACAGCATCCAGAAACCTAGATAGAATTCTTCTCAAATTTCCCCAGTGCTTTTATGGTGAAACCCCATCCATCCTAAAGCCAGGTATCCTTTGTAATAGCCATGATCCAGCCTCAAATGATGATGCAGGCAAGGAAAAATTAGAGATGAATGAACCCAGTTTAGTCTATAAAGAAATTTCATACCATGATGTTTCCTTCCCAACATGTTCATAAATGCTCATGCTTAAGGGAAGCAGTGTTGAAGGTTGGAACAATCATAGCTTTTAGAATAGACAAACCTGACTTCAAACATTGGTGCTGCTACTTAACAGCTCTGTCTGTAATCATGGTTGAGAAAATCTCTCTTTGCTTCAGTTTTATAATAATGCCTACTCCACAATACTGTGGTGAAGACCAATGAGAAATTGCATGTGTGGTGTTAATACAATGCCTGTCATGTAGTAGATGCCTAATGTAGCTTTAATATGATGGGAAAATATTTTCCACTGATGGTAAAAAGCAATATGAAACAGCCACTTCACATAGGTCACATTAACTTAAATGGCAGAAGAGAAAGGGGTAATTTCTACAGGTTAACTTCAACCAAGTCCCTTGATTTGAGTCTTAGCTGAATGATTTTGATTACAGACCCTGGCTTTGGGAAGTCTGGTACTTTACTCACTCTGTATGAAAAGTATTTTCTAAATAAAGTCTGCTCCCTAAAATGGTCACTACCTGTGGATGATAAGGCACAATAGTCATCACAATGTACTAAGCATATTGGCATCACAATAGTGACCAACAAGGGGCTCTAGTCCATTATTTCTACAACTTCCCATGAAAATCTGTAGCTCAAAAATCAGCATTATTCTTGTTTTCTATGTGTCATGGATGCATTTAAGAACCACAATTAAAGCTATTAATAATATGACATACATCACTTTCTTCCATGAAGGATCCTTTCATGAAGGATCACCTCCAGATCCTTCATGGATTGTATTTTTGAAGCCT
This sequence comes from Indri indri, assembly GCA_004363605.1. NCBI lineage: Eukaryota > Metazoa > Chordata > Mammalia > Primates > Indriidae > Indri > Indri indri. Next base: position 37,001 of record RJWJ010013687.1, on the reverse strand, counting down.
ATACAGTCCACAAAAGCACAGGTGCTGATTACAACTAATGCTTACTAGTCACCAATGCCTTCACGGAAGTAGTTCGTACCACTACCCAATCTTGGATGTAAACATCACCACAGTGATTTGTTTTCATGTCATGGAGCATTAAAGACTCCAAAATGGTGCCATGTTTCCATGTCGAGACAGAGTGAACACCTCTTTGCCCCTTCTGGATTAAACTATGAAACGGATTCCAAAACAATTCCAATCTTATCTCCCAATCTTGTGCAGACATTTCAATGAAAACAGTGCTTGCTGATTTTTCTTAATGTGCCTTATTGCACTGGACTCAAGCATGAATCTAGTAGAGGCTCAGATTGATTAGGAGAAGAAGAAGTGGTAATCCAAGTGGTAATCCAAGTGAAGAGAAAAGAGACCACCACTGCCACTACCACCCTCACTACTAAGGCACTGTTATCCTAGCTGACACTCTGCCACCAAAGCTCTCTCCCAAGAGGGTCCTCATTTATATCTGCAATATAGTCTTGGCAACTGATATCTGTAATGTAGTGATGTGCCTGCTAAACACAGCTGGATGTGTCTGAATCCCAGCAAGAAACTTGGTTGAGACTCAAGGTTGGACATTTATATTAGTAGTTTCTTTGAAGAAAATGATTAAAGAAAAATATTTCAGGCAAAGTTGATATTTTATGATGTTTATTCATTCATACTTGGAAAAATTATATAAATGCTTCAATTAATAGAGTGCTAGAGAATTCAGATAAATCCTTCCACTGAAGACAACTGGAAAAGTTGGACAAAAAGCATTTTTAAAAAGTCTGCTTGAAGCTATCAAAGTGCTAGTAAGGTGAATCTTACTTCTCAATTGAAATAACAGAAGCCAAAAGAATGTGAAATAATAAAGAAAACAGTTGCCAACCTAGAATTCTATACCCAGAGAAAATAGTCTTTAGGACTAAAATAAAATAAAGCCATTTTCAGCCAAAAATAATTGGTGAAATTCGTCTCCAGAGAACTTACACCAAAGGGCTTACTTTGGTAGAGAGAAAGCAATTCCCAAAGGAAATGCAGAGATGCAAGAAGGAAAGGCAGCAAAGTAAATAGCAAATATGGCAATAAGTATAATGTATTTTGACTACATAATCAATTACAATAATGTTCCATGTGGGTTAAGATATATAAAATATAAATAAATATAATTTTCATAAAAATAAAGGCATATAAGTCAACAATGAGAAAAAATTTAAAAATCACTTGTCTTTAGGAAAAGTGCAAAATAGAAATTAATATTTGATGTCTTTAAATAATTAAATGCATATTATAATCTCCAGAATGGTTCAAACTATTAATACAATAATGGGGAAATTATATCATATAAATACTAACTAAAGAAAGGTGATATTTCAGACAAAATTACTCAATATCGGACAAAGTATACTTTAAGAAAAAAAGTATTATAAAAGGTAAAGTATGTTTTATGATAAAATGTTTAATGCACCAGGAAAAAAAATATATATATATATCAATTATAAATTAAGATCATAGACTCCACATATATTTTAAAAATTTGACAGAAAATGAAATAGATGAGTTCATAATTATAGCGGGAGATTTTCACACACTACTTTCAGTAACTGATACAACAAGCAAACAGCAACAACAAAAAGCAAAGATCTGAGTAACATGATTACCCAGTTTAACTAACTGATTATTTAGAACACCACACCCAACCACTGCCAAATACACATTCTTTTTGTGAACATATGGAAAATTTAGAAAAATTCTTTGAAATGAGGAATAACATAAAACACATCTCAACCAATGGCATACAAGATATGATTCCTCACCACAATTAGATTAAGCTAGCAACCAATAATTTAAAAAATGGAAAATATTTCTATGATTGGAAATTAAGAAATACACTTCTAAGTAACACATGGGCCAGTCAAAATCACAGTGAATATTAGAAAACATTTTGATTTAACTGAAATTAAGAATACAACATTTCAGAAATTGAGTCAAAAAATTACAATGAAAATGTGGAAATATTTTGAGCTAGAAGAAAATAAGATATATGAAATATTTATGAAATGTTGCTTATGGCATTCTTAGAAGTATGCAATGTTGGATGCATTTATTGACAGAGAAGAAAGGGTGAAAATCAATGAGATATTATACATTTTAAGAAATTAGGAAAAGAATATCCAATTAAATAAAAAAAAGTACAAGGAAGAAAATAAAGATAAGAGAAATTAATGATGTAATAAATAATTGAGAAGGAAAATAAACAAACATTGAAAGTCTAACAAAATTGGTAAATGTCAGACAAGACTTCCCAGAAAAGAAAAGATACAACTAAATATCAAAAAGGACAAAGGGACAGGACTACTAAAGATCCTGCAAACATCTGAGGGAATTTTTAGATGCAATGAAATGATATCCAAGATTTGCTTTAAAATAATCCAGAACAAGGGAGTAGTTGGAAGAATACACATGAAATAAATTGGCCATGTGTTGATAATTGTTGAAACTATGAAATCAGAACAATTATAGTTCATCATACTATTCTGACTTGGCGTATGCTTCGAATTTTCCAGAGAGAGGGAGAGAAATAATATTTATCAAAGGGCATTTATAAAATGATTGTATGTCCCAGTTTACAGCTCCTGTCCTGGTAACCCAACTGCTTTGCATTTCACCTGAGTTTTCCTTTTGTAACAAAATATTACTTTTAATACTTGTAGTAAAATAACCCAGGATGTATTGAGTGGACCTCCCTTTATACTTTCACCTCTGCCATGCCCTGACCTAGCAGTAGATGAGACATACTTTAATTGAACAGTGGTTTCATTCTAAAATTGAAGCTGATGGATGATAATTTGTCTCTCTTACGCTAACCCTAACCAGACACAGCATAACCAACAACTTCCTTCACAGGCAACAGGATGGCACTCATTGGTTACTCAGACAGGAGAAACAGCACCAGCTGTCTTTGGGTTCTGGTGGTGGTGGGAGAATATTCAACTTTCAGTTATGTGGTATGCTAGTGAGTCATGCCAAGGCTCATGCTGTGACCTGTGAGATGCATGAAGCCACAAGGCTGCAATGGTGGGGTCTGTGAGAAAAGTAGGAAATTAGAGGAATGAGAAGTTTTTGTGGAAAAACAATTGTACAGTCTTAGCAAAAAGTCTATAGACTGAAAAAACTAAATTCTAATGCTATAATGGTTTTGTCATCTATTGAATAAAGTAAAACCTATAAACATATGATTATTTTATTGTTAGGTAATGCTTTTTATTTTCTGATAAATATACTTGAATGTTAAAAAAGCATATTTAATAAAAATTAAAAATGTGGAAACAACCCAAGTGTCCATCAATACACGAGGGAATTAATAAAATGTGGTATACGTATACCATGGAGTTCCACTCAGCCACAAAAAACAATGTCGATCTAGCACCTCTTGTACTATCCTGGATGGAGCTGGAGCCCATTGTACCAAGTGAAGTACCACAAGAATGGAAATACAAGCACCACATGTACTCACCATCAAATTGGTATTAACTGATCAACATTTATGTGCACATATAGTAGTAACATTCATCGGGTGTCGGGCAGGTGGGAGGGGGAAGGAGGGGATGGGTATATTCACATCTAATGGGTGTGGTGCGCACCGTCTGGGGGATGGACATGCTTGAAGCTCTGACTCAGGGGGCAAAGGCAATATATGTAACCTAAACATTTGTACCCCCATAATATACTGAAATAAAAAAAATAACTGAATTTGTTTCTCAACCAAGTTCATGTTAAACGTATAACTTTCACAAAATATTCATTTATCAGTCATCATGGGAGTCACAATGTTATCCCTGACCACATATACAAAAAAAGAGAGAAGATGCAAATCTCCTGAAGAAGTATCACTATTGCACTTCAAAGTTAGCAGTTATTTTGAGAAGACTATTCCTGACAACAACAATTAGCACAAGCAGCTGCAGGTGTATTTATATGTCATTCTATGAAGCATGACTTTTTGTTCTAAATCAAATAACTGTTCTAAATTTATTTCACTCATAGGCTACTATAAATTTTCTTGTGCACATATAAAAAGTGAAGTTATAGCTATGAACGTATCAGATCCATTGGCTTAATAAACTCCTAAACATGTTAACACTGGTTTTATCAGATGCTTCAAATAGAAAATCCATTAAGTCAATAATGTTTCAGTGGTTTACATCTGATCCCTTTACACAGAACCAAATGATTGGGATTCATTCTGTTGAAAGTCAAAATAGGACATTTTTGTGAATGCTATTATAAATTTAGTTTAAAAGTTCAACTTTGAGACAAAATTATTTTGTGGTAAAAATATAAATTTTGGTGATGCATACAACCAATATAAGGCAATATTCTTACTAAATTTGAAACTTGTGTCTTAATCACTGGTTAAGACACGTAATTCATAACTATATCCACAGAAGCTGCTGTATTCTATTAATTTAAATAAAAGGTCCCATTTATTTATTTGTTATTGCTGTTGGGGTCCTCTTCATAAATTCTGTGCCTAGGTTGATAGGCAATATTTTCCAACATTTTCTTCTAGAATTCTTGTATTTCCATGCCTTAGGTTTAAGTCTGTTATACATCGTGAATTAATTTTTGTGATTGGAGAGAGGTGTGGATTCTGTCTCCTATGTGTGGCTATCCAATTTTCCCAGCACCATTTATTGAATAGGGATTCTTTACCCCATTGTATGTTTTTGTCTGCTTTTACAAAGATCAGATGGTAATATGAGAAAGTTTCATATCTGTGTTCTCTGTTCTGAACCATAGATCTATGTTTCTGTTTTTGTGCCAGTGTCATATTGTTTTGATTACCATAGCCTTGCAGTATGGCTTGAAGTCTGGCAAAGTGATTCCTCCAGATTTGTTCTTATTACATAAGGATGCATTGGCTATTCAGGGTCTTTTCTGGTTCCATATGGAGCTCAGAACTATTTTTCTAGATCTGTGAGATATGATGTTTGTATTTTAATGGGAATTGCATTGAATCTGTAAATCACTTTGGGGAGTATAGACATTATAACAATGTTGATTCTGCTGATGCATAAGCGTGATATCTTTTTCCATCTCTTTACATCCTCTGCAATTTCTTCCCTCAGTGTTTCATTGTTCTCCCCTATAGAGGTCTTTCACCTCCTTTGTTAAATATATTCCTAGATATTTTATTTTCTTTATTGTTATTGTGAAAGGTATTGTGTCTTTGATTTGATTCTCAGCTTGACTGATGTTGTTGTATAGGAATGCTACTGGTTTGCGCGTATTGATTTTGTAACCTGGGACTTTGCTGAATTTATTTATCAATTCCAGGATTCTCTTGCTGGAATCTTTGGGGTTTTATGGATATAAGATCATATCATGAGCAAAGGGCAATAGTTTGACCTCTTCTTTCCCCATTTGGTTACCCTTGATTTCCTCCTCTTGTGTGATTGCTCTGGCTAGGACTTCTAGCACTATGTTAAATAGAAGTGGTGATAGTGGGCAACTTAGAAGTGGGAATGCTGTCAATTTTTCCCCATTCAGTATGATGTTGGCTATGAGTTTGTCATACATGGTTTTTATAATTTTCAATATGTCCCATCCGTGCCTATTTTGTTAAGTGTTCTTATCATAAAAGGGTGCTGAATTTTGTCAAATGTTTTTTCTGTGCCTATTGAGAGGATGATATGGTCTTTGTTTTTGCTTCTATTTATGTGGTGAATTACATTTATAGATTTGCGTATGTTGAACCATCCTTGAATCTCTGGGGTGAAGCCCACTTAAAAAGCTGCACAGCCAAGGACATAATCAGTAGAGGGAATAAACAACCTACAGAATCAGAGAAAATATTTGCAGCTATACATCTGATAAAGGGCTGGTAACTACAATCTACAAAGAATTCAAGCAAATCAACAAGAAAAAAGTCAAACAACCCCATTAAAAAGTGGGCAAAGACATGAACAGAAACTTCTCAAATGAAGATAGGCTAATGGCCAACAAACACATGAAAACATGCTCAATGTCTCTAATTATCAGGTAAATGCAAATCAAAACCACAATGAGATATCACTTAACTCCAGTGAGAATGGCTTTTATCAAAAAGTCCCAAAACAACAGATGCTGGCATGGATTTGGAGAGAAAGGAACATTTATACACTGTTAGTGGGACTTCAAACTAGTACAACCTCTATGGAAAGTAGAATGGAGATACCTCAAAGAACTCAAAGTAGACCTACCATTTGATCCAGCAATCTCACTACTAGATGTTTACCCCAAAGAAAAAAAGACACTTGCACTTGAATGTTTATAGCAGCACAATTCACAATCGCAAAGATGTGGAAACAATCCAAGTGTCCATCAATACATGAGTGGATTAATAAAATGTTATATATGTATACCATGGAGTACTACTCAGCCATAAAAAAATGGTGATCTAGCATCTTTTGTAACAATTTGGATAGAACTGGAGACCATTCTTGTAAGTGAAGTATCGCAAGAATGGAAAAACAAACACCACATGCGCTCAATACTAAATTGGAACTAATCAATCAACACTTATGTGCACAAATGGAAACAAATCTCAATGGAAATCAAGTAGATGGGAGGGGGAGGAGGGATGGGTAATTTCATACCTAACAGGTACAATGCACACTATCTGGGTGTAGGGCACACTTATAACTTTGACTTTAACTGTACAAAAGCAAATTACATAACCAAAATATGTGTACCCCCATAATATTCTGAAATTTTTTTAAAAAAAGAAATAAAAATCTAGCTGGTAGTACTTATAGACGTATGTAATTTTGACAATGAACTATATGACTTTTTTAAAGAACATGCTATTAGATGATAAAAAACAAAAAAACACCAACATGGCAGGACCCACTTACTGCCTTTGCTACTCTCCATCAGTCAAATTTTAGAAATGTGTGGACTTTGAAGAACTCCTTTGTAAGCCAACCTCAATGTCCTATAATGCTCTGAAGTTCTTTGTAAACGAGATCTCCAAAATTCGGGTTTATTTTTCTCAAAATTAGTTGGAAAATTTTAATGAAAATATTTAACAAATGGAACAACATAAAACTTTAGTTCTTAAAGTTAGTAACCGCAATTAATTTATAAGATCTTCAAATAAAAAATATACAAATTTATCCCTTAAAAAACAAGGAAGAACTGAAGAAATAAACTATAAGAACCCAAATGGTGTACAAGATTTAACTTCAAAAACATTGTAACTGAGATTTGTGATATTTTCACTTGTCATAATAATCTTTTGATGACGCTCCTATTTTTAATTGGATAAATTTATATTCTGTACTGGAGTAAAATAAAATTTAAAAGGCCTATAATTTTGTAGGATATAAATTTAGTGAATGCTCAAAAGAATCATAGCCATAAACAACTTGTTTGATGAATTTTGCCTTGCAAAAATATTTTTTCCAAGAAATTTAGTCTGAATTGAAGCAAAAAGACAGAACCTGGGAAAATATTTAGACTGTAATATTTATACATTTCATTATGAAAAAATAATAACATTTATTTTAGGAACTTATTATGAGCTTTTGAGGTACCTCGATGACCTGTAGAAAGAGTATGCTCTCAATTAAAAATATTTTAATCTACCAAGAAAAGTTAATTGAAAGTATCATAAATTTCAAATTTAGAAAGATAAAATTCACCTTTGAAAAAGACTGCAGGCAATTATATGAAAAAATTAAAAATAAGCAGTACTCGAAAATGTATTTTTGGAAAAATATCAATGATATAGTAATATCAGTGACAAATACAGCTAAGAAACTAATCAAATGACATGAATATTTACTAAGAATAAATTTTTAAGGTTATTTTTATTCATAGATACTCAATATAAAGAAGATTTTTGTGTTAATGAAAATAGATATGCTATTTATATTTTACAGGATGGATTTTATTTTTGAAAACAGACTTTCAAAAAAGCCTTTTTATGAGAACCCCAAAATAATAAGATCAATTTTAGGTCAATAAGCAAACACTTCAAAAATAATACAAGTTTAAGTATTTGTAGTACTACTCTTGCTCTCAAAAGTGTCCCATTGGGATGATAAAATATATGGCTATTCCAATTATAAACGACTTAAAAAAATGAACTTGGAAATTTACATGAACAAATTAGCAAAAAGTCCAACTTACAAAAAAATATACAATTACTAAAGATAAAAGAAGGAATAAGAAATATGAATAATACTAAAGCTGTTAATTAAATAAACTCTGTAAAAAATATCTTCACCCAAAGAAAACTCCAGTCCAAAAGAGGTTACCAGTGAATTTCAGCAAACATTCAGGAAGGAGTAATGCCATTTTTATACAAACACTTTCAGAGAACAGAAAAGGTGGCAAACTTCCCATCTTTGTTTTCTGAGGCCAGCATATCCTTGATAACAAAGTCTGAGAAAGACATTACGAGAAAAGAAAATTACAGGTAAGTCTGATTCATGGAAAAAGAAGCAAAAATCTGAAACACTGTATTAGCAAACCACACCAAGGTTAACATATCATGACCAATTTGGGTTCAGATCAAAAAGGTAAAGTGGGTTTAACATTAGGAAATAAAATCAGTATACTTCATCACATTAAAAGGATTATGGAGAAAAATTATGGTTATCTCAATATTTACAGAAAAATACATGAAAATTTTAATATATATTTATGAATCTTTAAAAAATTCTTAGCAGACTAAGAATATAAAGAAACTTCCTTAATCTGATGAAGGATAGCTACAAAAATCCTTCAGGAATCACCTTACTTAATGGTAATAAATTTTGAAAGCTTTCCCTCTGAGATCAGGAACAGTAAGATGCCCTGTATCGCCACTTCTATTCAAAGTCCTAGAAAGTGCTGCAGGATAAGAAAAATAAGTAAGAAGTATAAGGATTGAAAAGAAAGAAACTAAACTCTTATTATTCACAAATTATGTCATTATATGAAAAATTTAAAATAACAAATAATTATTAATATTCTTGGATAAAGATCAATATACAAAAAATAATTGCATGGCATTCAATTACAACAAACAGAAATTAAAATCATATTTTAAGATGCCATTTATCACTTTCAAAATACCATATTTGTAGGAATAAATCTAAATAAAGCTTTATAAGACCTCTTCACAGAAATTTATAAAGGTATAGCACAAAAATTAAAGAAAATCTAAATAGATAGATGTGGAAGAATCAATATTTTTAAGATGTCAATTCTCTCCAAATTGATCTTAATGAGTTAGTGTAATTACCCCAAAAATCCCTAAAGGAGTTTTTTGGATAATTTTGGTGGATTGTGACACACTGATTCTAAAATTTATATCAAAAGTTTAAGAAAGCCAGGGCTATCCAAGACCCATTTGAAGAACCAAGTAAGAGGATTTGCTCTATCAGATATCAGATATCAAGACTTATTATAAAGTAACAGTAATTAAGACAATGTGATATCATCTCAAGGATTGACGGATAGACCAATGGAAAAAAAAATGAAGAGCCTTGATATATGGACTTCAGTTTTAAGACAAAGGTGGCACTATACAACCATGGAAAAATGATAATCTTTTCAATAAGCACTGCTGGGATAATTGGGCACACATATAGACAAAATGAAATATCTTCTACCTCAAATACATGCAAATATCTATTTTATGTGGATTGTAGATCTTTGTGAAAGGTGAAACAACAAAGTTTCTAAAATATAATATTGGAGAGTACATTCGCTACCTAAGGGAGGGAAAGACTTTGTAAACAGAATACAAAAACATTATCCTTGAAGGAAATTATTAATAAATTGGATTACATTAAAACTAAAATTTCTATTCCTCAAACAGCATCCTTAAGAAAGTGAGAAAGGCAAGCCACACAGAGAGACAGAATACATTTACAATCCTTAAAACTAACAAAGGGCTCATGTCTAGAATATATGGAGAAGTTCTACAAATGAATAAGATAGCCTATTTGATGGAAAAATGGCCAAAATTGTACTTCACAAAAGAAGATATTCAAATGGCCCTTAAAAAGATGAAGAAATGCTCAACTTTATTTCATCAGGGAAATGTAAATGAAAAGCACAATGTAATACCACTATACACTTGCCAGAATGGCTAAAATGAAAAAGACTTACAATAATGATTGATGAGGATGATGTAGAACAACTGGAACTCATTGCTGGCAGAAGTGTAAAGCATATAACTACATTGGAAGACTGGGAGGATCTGCTAAAGCCGAATATACACATACCTTATGATACAGCAATTCTACTGCAATAGAAATTTCAGCATATCAGAGGTAAAAGATAGGTATAAGAATATTGATAGCAGCATTATTAATCATAGCTCCCCAACTGAAAACTGTCCAGATGTTCAGTTACGGGTATATTCATCCCAGAGAAATCTATTCATCATTGAAAACAAATGAACCACAGTTACACAAACAACATAAATGAGATTCATAAATATATTATTGAGTAGAAAAAGTCAAGTATGAAAGAATATATACTATATCACATAATGTATGTAGGTACATGTATATATATACAATTATATGCACATATATATACAATTACATTTATACAAACACACACACACACACACACACACACACACACACACACTAAAACCAGCCAGAACTAAACTAGTAGTGTAGTTTTAGCAGTCAGGACAGTTGTAAAGGAAATGACCAGATGTTTTCTAGATTATCAGATATCTCAAGGTTTCTTAGTAACTCAGAAAAATGAATCAATCTTGATCTTGAATAAAGAATACTCTTTCGCTGTGATAAAATCCAAAATAGAGTTATAGTGGAATTGCAGGATCAAATAGTAGATCTACTTGTGTTTCTTTGAGAAATCTCCATACAGATTTTCATAGAGGTTGTACTAATATACATTCCCACCAACAGTGAATAAGTGTTCCCTCTTCACCATATCCTTGCCAACATCTATTGCTTTTTGACTTTTTAATAATGGCCATTCAAATTGGAGTAAGATGGTATCTCATTGCAGTTTTAATTTGCATTTCCCTGATGATTAGTGATGTTGAGCATTTTTTCGTATGTTTACTGGCCATTTGTATATCTACATTTGAAAAATGCCTGTTCATGTCATTTGCCTAGTTTTTATTGGGGTTATTTGTTTTCTTGCTGAGCGGTTTGATTTTCTTATAGATTCTGGATATTAGTCCTTTGTCAGATACACAGTTTGTGAATATTTCCTCCCATTCTGTAGGCTGTCTATTTAGTCTTTTGATTATTTCCTCTGCTGTACAGAAGCTTTTTAATTTAATTAAATGCCATCTGTCTATTTTTGTTTTTATTTTATTTGCTTTTGGGGTCTTAGTCACAAATTCTTTGCCTAGAGAAATGTTCAGAAGAGGTTTTCTTAGGTTTTCCTCTAGAGCGTTTATTGTTTCAGGGTTTTGTTTGTTGTTTTTTTATTTTTTAAACTTTTTTTTAATTTCAGCACATTATGGAGGTACAAATGTTTAGATTACATATATTGCCACATATATTGTTTCAGGTCTTACTTTTAAATCTTTAATCATTTTGAGTTAACTTTTGTATGTGATGAGATATAGGTATCCGGTTTCATTCTTCTGCATATGGCTATCCAATTTTCCCCGCACAATTTATTGAATAGGGTGTCCTTTCCCCAGTGTATGTTCTTGTTGACTTTGTCAAAGATCAGCTGGCCATAAGTATGTGGTTTTATTTCTGGGTTCTGTATTCTGTTCCATTGATCTATGTGTCTGTTTTTATACTAGTACCATGCTGTTTTGGTTACTACAGGCTTGTAGTATAATTTGAAGTCAGGCAATTTTATGCTTCCAGCTTTGCTTAGGATTGCTTTAGCTATTTGGACTCTTTTTTTGGTTCCATATGAATTTCAGAACTGTTTTTTATAATTCCGTGAAAAATGACTTTGGTATTTTGATAGCAATTACATTGAATCTGTAGATTGCTTTGGGCAGTATAGCCATTTTAAGAATATTGATTCTTTCAATCCATGAGCATGGGATATTTTTCCATTTGTTTGTGTCTTCTACAATTTCTTTCATCAGTAATTTGTAGTTCTCCTTGTAGAGATCTTTCACCTCCTTGGTCAAATTTATTCCTATGTATATATTTTTTGCAGCTATTGTAAATGGGATTGAGTTCTTAATTTGGTTCTCACATTGGTCATTGCAGGTATATAGAAATGCTATTGATTTTTACGTTGATTCTATAACGTGAGACTTTGCTGAATTCATTTATAAAATCTAGGAGTCTTTTGGAGGAGTCTTTAGAGTTTTCGACACATGAGATCATATCATTGGCAAACAGATAATGATAATTTGACTTCCTCTTTTCCATTGAGATGCCCTTTATTTCTTTCTCTTGCCCGATTGCTTTGACTAGTACTTCCAGTACTATGTTGAATAGAAGTGGTGAAAGTGGGTGTCCTGTCTTGTTCCAGTCCTCAGGGGGAATGCTTTCAGCTTTTCTCCATTCAGTGTGATGTTAACTGTGGGTTTGTCATATGCGGCTTTCATTATGTCACTACTGGGTATCTACCCAGAGGAAAAGAAATCATTATATCAAAAAGATACCTGTACTCATATGTTTATTGCAGCACAATTGCAAAGATATGGAATCAAGTTAAGTACCCATGAACTAATGAGTAGATTTAAAAAATGTGGTGTGTGTGTACACACACACACATACACACACACACATAACGATGGATTACTACTGAAGGATAAGAAATAATGAAATAATGTCTTTTGCAGCAATTTGGATGGAACTGGAGGCCATTATCCTAAGTAAAGTAACTCAGGAACTGAAAAATAAATGCCCCATGTTCTCACTTGTAAGTGGGAGCTAAACTGTGGCTACACATGTTACACAGAGTGGTATAATGGATATTGGAGACTCAAAAGGGAGTAGGGGAAAGGGGTGAGGGATGAGAAATTACCTGTGGAGTACAATGTACACTACTTGGTTGATAGGTACACTAAAAGCCCAGAATTCACCACCATACAAGATATACATGTAGCAGAATTCAACTTGTATCCTCTAAATCTAAAATTAAAAAAAAAAATTTAAAAGAAAAAACACAGAAAGTTCTTCCTCTCCTCTCATAGCACAATCAACACAGACAGAAAATAAAAATAAAGTAGAGCTATAGATCGTTTTCCTAGAGGTAATTGTGCAAGCTTCATTAGCAAGCTTGGGAAAGAAAATGGTGTAATAATTTTGTATCACAGTTCATGGTTCCAAATCTTGATTCTATCATTTATGAGCTGTGAGATTTTAGGTGTTATTTACTTTCTCTGTGTCTCAATTCATCTGGAAAAAGGCGATGATAACATTTACCTGACAGGACAAGACAAAGATTAGTTTATACAATGAATTAAATTATACAATGTAGGCAAAAATTTATAAAGCACCTAGTATTAAAGAAATATTCAATAAGTGGCTGATAGAACTGTTGCATACATTTGCATGTTTTAGTAGTTAAGTTTATGGAAAGGAAGAGAATTAATATTCTCTGAGTCTATTATGCTTCAGGTACTATGTTAGCCAATTTCTACATTTCAATTTAATCCACAAAATAACACTGTTGGATAAAGATGATTCCTAACTGATCATATTTAGAGAAATAACATGATGGGAGAGGTTAAACAACATGCCCAAGATCAAATAGCTAGTTTTGAAATAAAGGTCTCTCTGTCATAAATAATTTGAATGTCACATATCTGGCAGTAAAATTTAACATCTCTCCACATGCATCTGTCTTTCTGTTTTATAAAATTGTCCCTCCCTCTTTTTTTCAAGGTTAGGAAAATTCTCAGACTCCATTTCTTCACTTGGTCTCACACTTCTTGCCTAAGCAGTATTCAGGTAGCCAATCCCCCACTAACCTTCAATCAGCTTCTCATGGGTCCCAACCTACAATTAGACCAATAGGAAGAAGGGGTGAAGTGGGTACAAGGAGACATTCGACTAAGGGCTTTTTACATTTCCCCTCTAGGCTATATGGCTTCACATCTTAGGAAGAGAAGTTATACTTATCTGTCCCTGAGTCATCACCATCATCTCCACAACCACCCCTGTTAACACACCTCTTTGTTGTTAGGGGGTTGATTTACATAAGCCGCTACATAAAGCTGAAAGCTTGAAGAATTCCGAGGTGCAATTATCCCCAAGACTCCACCAAGGAACCAAATGCAAGGAAGCAGAAACCAAGACCAAGGAAAGTATGGCATGGAGGGTCCTTTTTATTAGGAAAAAGAAATGCAGTATTTTGCTTCCATGAGAAATAAGGAATGTAAGCTTGAGGGAATGAATTCTATAAAGTATTCAGAACCATCCCAGTGGTAGGGTAAAGGGAAACCTATCATGGCATCCACTCCTTGGCTGAGGTTGCTGCCCAGAAGGGCTGCCCAGTTTTCCTGTGGTAAAAGCAAGAGGGGAGAAAGCACTCATATCTTACGAGCCTGACCCTAATGGGCACTGACGCAGAGCTGTAAAAGTGAATGGGCTAATTTTGGCTTCTTGAAGTTCCTAAAATTTCTAAGTGTGGAGAGTATAAGATGTCAACCTCTCCAGTCTTCTGTCTCTGTAAAAGAGGTTAAATCATGCCATTTCTCACCAAAATTACTCACTTAATTTAAAATAATCAGCAAAGCTATCTTGTCAATACAGTTGTAGATGCTGTGGACCAAATAGCATCCATCAGCTGTACCTGGTTTTGCCACATCATCATGATCAAAGTAGACAAATAGCAAGGTAGTTTTAAACAAATCGGATTACAAAAGCTAACGTTTTCAAAATAAATAGGTCAGTAGATGATTATTTATCTCATAAAAGTCTTTGTATTTTCAAAGCAGCCACCACAGCATTTCTTTTTGAAATAGCAGACCTCTCTGGTGCATTTAAACTATGGCTCAATTTTTTTTTTTTTTTTTTTTTTTTAACACCAGGGACTCAAACCAAGTGAAATATCAGGTTGGGTCAGGTTGGGTTTGGAGAGTATTTTGATGTTCTGGTTTTGTTCCGTTTCAATTGCTTTAGAAAAATTTATAATGTCAGTCATAGCTCAAACTGACTTACAGAGGCTTTTTGGAGGGAGGATGGCTGAGACTGGGGGAGACCTGTGGTTTGCTCATAGTGCCATAGAAAAGAATAATTCCGGGGTTTGATTTCTTTCAGACTTGAATCCATTAATGGAATTCCTTCTGCTCTTTAGTTCGTAGTTTGATTTTGGTTAAAACTCTTGATTTACATGTAATTTTTCATAAAAGAAACTTTCTTTGCCTAAAGTGAGATAAATCTGAAACACACGTTTCCTTTAGCCTTCTATAAAAGTAGAAGCCAACAAAAAAATGCAATATGTATGATATTAGGTACACAGTTGAGTGCTACTCTTGATCTTTTTCTCTGAACAACTCAAATGCCATAAACATTTATCCACAATTCCTATCTTCAATTTCTTCTTTCTTTTGGTAGTTTTTCTCTAAATCATCTTTAACTTCTCCATCCCTTCTGTAAGTGGAAATTAAATTTGTACTTACTACCTTAGTAAAGGATTGACTATTTCTGTGTTTATGAAAAAAGCTCATTTTCCTCGTCTCTCTCTGTTCAATCGTATGCCATAGATGTCTCACTCTTTCCTCTTTTTTTTCCTGTCCCTTTTTGAAAGATAATACAACATACGCTTTGTATTCCAAATCATTTTCAGGTTAGCTTATGTCAATTAGTCCTTCCTTATTTTATAATTCATTGCCTGGATTAAGTCCTTGTATTTTTCCTATTAGCCATCATTCCATTATTAGTCATGTATTTCTCTATTTTTTTAAAAAATATTCTTCCAAGATAATATGATCAATGTCTTACTATAGCACCATCCAGAGATCTTATGAGCTAATTGCTATGTTTATCACTCGTGTCATTAGAAAAAAGAAGGAACAAAGTAGCCTCAGATCCGCAGTGATAAGCCCCTTTTCCCATCCTCCGCAGTCACAGATCAGCCTTGTTACTGAATGGAGGCGACTGAGAGTGTTGTGCTGAAGAGCACGGGTTTTAGGGCTAATAGGCCTGGGTTTAACTCCCAGCCCTACTGCATGTTTGTCCCATGACTTTGAGAAATTTACTTAACCTGTCCAAAGCCTCAGTTTCTGTGTCTTTACATGGGGATCGCTGAGTTACTATGACGAACAAATGTTATCTATAAGAAAACTGCTTAGAACAGACCCTAGTATACAGTAAGTTCTCAACCCTATTTTTATTTTATTTTTTTTCCACAAAAAACATGGAGTATTTTCCATTTAGGTCTTAAAAGCTTTGAAATCCAAGTACAACTTTTTTTAAAATTTTATTTCAGAATGTTATCAGGGTACGAATGTTTTGGTTACATAAATTGCTTTTGTACTGTTTGAGTCAAAGTTATGTGTGCCCATCCCCCATATACTGTGCATTGTACCCATTAGATGTGAATTTATCCGTCCCCTCCGCCCCCCTCTCACCTGCTTGATTTCTAATGAGTGTTATTTCCACATGTGCACATAAGTGTTGATCTATTAGCTCCAGTTTAATGGTAAGTACATGTGATGTTTGTTTTTCCATTCTTGTGATACTTCACTTAGAAGCATGGTCTCCAGTTCCATCCAAGTTAATACAAGAGGTATTAGTTCACCATTTTTCTTATGATTGAATAGTAGTTAATGGTATACATATACCACATTTTATTAATCACTCATGTATTGGGTGGGGGGGGGCACTTCGGTCGTTTCCACATCTTTGCAATTGTGAATCGTGCAGGTGTCTTTTTTGTAGAATGTTTTCTTTCCCTTTGGGTAAGTACCCAGTAATGGGATTGCTGAATCAAATGGTAGTTCTACTTTGAGCTCTTTGAGGTATCTCCATACTACTTTCCATAGAGGTTGTACTAGTTTGCAGTCCCACCAAAAGTGTATGAGTGTTCCTATCTCTCTGCATCCACCCAGCATTTGTCGTTTTGGGACTTTTGGATAAAAGCCATTCTCACTGGAGTTAAGTGATATCTCATCGTGGTTTTGATTTGCATTTCCCTGATGATTAGAGATGTTGAGCGTTTTTTCATATGTTTCTTGGCCATTAGTCTATCTTCATGTGAAAAGTTTTTGTTCATGTCTTTTGCCCACTTTTTAATGGGGTCGTTTAATTATTATCTTCTTTTTACACTGTGTTATGTTTTGGAAGTGTGTGGGTTTGGCAGAGAGGAGGGCTAGGGAAGGGTAAGAATGAAAGAGAATGAAACCAGCATGCTTTTGCTGGCCAAACCAGCAGTTCCCAATGTGTCGCGGGGGGCAGTTTTTCTATACACTGATCTTCAGTATATAGAGAACACCTTTATTCAACCAGATACATGGATTAGTTACAATGATACATTCTCTGGGAGCACATGAGCACTGACTGTCTCTAAAACTCCTGGGAGGTTTTCAAATCCTATGGTGCTCCAAAAGGTGCATTTTTTTGGACATTCACCAACCAAAGTGGATAATGTGGAACAGAAGACAGCATCATTATGATTACCATAATTTCAAAGCATTAATTCACAGTTAATTTTCAAACAGTGCCAGACTGTACCCTCTTAGAGCTTGTAATTTAATATAGAGCACAACTAACGTCACATACACTAAAAAGAAAAAGAAAAAAACCAAACCAGAACAACATTGCTGGAGTCTCTGGCAGAGATTGTAAATCAACAGGCATGCTCCTACTGAGTAGTGTAGGGAGATGGGGGAGGAAGTATAAACATAGAAATCTGTAAGAATATGTGGTTCAAAAAGGAAAGCAATCTTCTTAATACAAAAAGGCTACCTCCGAGTTGTCCTAGTGTCATGGTTGATGGTGCGAGAAAACCACGCTGCTTACATTGAGTAAAGCTGTGTGTGCGCAGGAGCATGGATCTCAACACAAATTGTTATCCCTTAGAATAAAACCTGAGTGTTTTCTGTGGATTTAAGCAGAACCTATAATCAAAATGACTCAAGATTTTGGAAAACGTAGTGGTATTTAGAATTCAATTTAACAAATGTACTAATTACTATATCAGACATTTCTGGGTCATGGCAAAGAGACTATTCAATCTAAAGTCTCAGACAACTGAACTTAGATTATATTTGCTATCACCACGGGACTTCTGTGGATGATAGTTATGGTTTCTGAACCCTGAGAGATTAGCTGTCCAGGCATTTTGATAATGTGCTTCGTTACTCTCTCAGCACCTCCCGTCTCTACTGCCGGACTTCACTCAGAGGGATTTTAATTCAAATTCTGGTGTTTTTTTTTTTTAAAAAAAACATTTTAATTGGACTCCTGTTTTACTGTTTAATGAGAAGGGAAATACTATCAACTCTACCTCTCACTGTAGGAAGGTAGAATGGTGGAAAATAGAAATGCACATCCCATCTTTTGTAGGCATTATTGGGCCTTGTTCTAACTTCCTATTGTTATTCTTAACACTCTATTATGCTTCTTTTGAGAGATATCCTTATTTATTTTCCTAGACTGTGTTATGAAGTCTTATATCTCTGTGCTTTTGTCCATATACTTCTATAGTCCTGGGATGCCCTTCTCCCCTTTCTGTCTGTTGGCATCCTAATCACAGTTCATATTAAAAAATACATGTGTTCTTTCAGAAAGAGCATTCTGTGGCCCCTCTACTTCTCCCAGCTGAGCAGAATCAATAGGTTCCTACTAGGCACTCCTGTTATGCTCTGTTTATGTACCTGTCTGGCTTGTATATTTAATGTTACTTGTGCTACTAGCACAGTAGGGACACTGATGGGTGGTAGTGGCACCTCAAATAGGGACTGGTAGATGAGACACCTCTGAAGGCCAGCAGTGTCAGAGGCTTCCATGGATTTAGATGAAGCCAGGTGGCATTCACACCATGAGCTGGAATAGGAGAGAAGGAAGATGGTAAATGCCATTTGCAATATGGTGGCCAATGACTAGTGAGCAGGTCAACACATAAGACAACCCCTAGGCACCAATGAGTAATTTCAGAGGAAATAAAATAGAAGAAAAACTCTTTTGTGAGAATTGTTTTGATCCTATTTTAACCCTTGGAAATATTAGATATATTTGTGAGTCCATTTTTCCCACTTAAATTGTAATTCTTGAAGACAGGATACATATCTTCTTAATGTGTTTTTCCCCCTCTAAGTCTTGATTTTGTACTTAGAAGCTACTCAGAAAAATCTCTACTGAATTAGGTTACTTCAATCAGCTTCTTGGATATTAGATGTTTAGAATATTACCTTAATAATATCTAGGAGAAATAAGAAAAAAAATCAATGATGATTTTCAGTATTTCTCAGAGTTTGGAATGTGTTTTGACTTACATGTTGAGCAAACCAGAAGATGAGAACATTTGAGGTTTTACTACTCTTTCTTCCTGTGCACTGATTAACTTTAATTTCCTATTGTCAATTTCTATCCTCTCTTGAAAAATTGCTTTCAGAAAACATAGCTGTTTTTGGCATAGCTCTTTATATACAAACTTTCCTATTCAGTTCTGAGTATAACAATCAATTAAATGGTAACAATATCCCTAATTTATATATCACTTTACACTTATAATATGCAAACACATATTCTCTCATAGGATTCTCAAACCAACCCCCTTGAAATAAGAAGGGTAAGTATTATTGAATCCATTATCTGTGTGGAAGCTGAGATCATTAGAAGTCAGTAAGTCAGAGTTCAAACTAGGTCTTCCGCCTCCATATTTGTATCCTTTTCACTGCACCAAAAGACATCACATTCTGGTACTTTTCCTCAAGCTTTGCTCTGGAAACATCTAGAAAACACTTGTGAGCTCAGGTTTCCTATTCACCACTATCTCTCTCTTTCTTGACCACATCACTTCAAACTCTGCCCTTTGCAGATTTTGACCTCTGAGTGTCTCTGGACTTACATAATGTATTTGCTCTTCCCAGGGTAACCAAGTGAAATATAACAAATACAAGGAACAGAAGAGTGGGCAAACACAAATATGTATCAGCCTATTAAATCATCTATTCCCAAGAACAATGGTTCACAGAAATTGCAGATGGAAAAGACCTATGAGGTCATCTTATCCGCTCCCATGCCAAAGCAGGTTCAAGCCCAGATTACTGACAGCCAAGTTGTCGTTTAGTTTCCAGCTCTGACTTCTGAGACTTTAGATTGTATCTGTTTCTGGAATCTGCTTGAGGAGAAACAGCAAAGTGATCTCAAAGTTGGCGTATGAACGGGGGTCCCAAGAGCCTTATTGCTCTGTGCAGAGGACAGTGTATCTGTGGTTGATCAGTTCACCCCTAATGGACATTGTCCTGATCAGGAGTAATTCCCACAGAAGCTTTCATAGGTAACTGGCTGAAAACAAAAATCCAAACTAATGAAAAGCACACAAGCTCAAATTCTTTCTGAAGTCAGAAGTGACCAAGGGGAACATCATAATACCCATGGAGAGTTTGAGTGACAAGGAAATATGTCAAAACTAATGCCGTGGTTCTTTCTCTGTCCTTTCCTAATTAATCTGTGAGGCAGAATGGTCAGCCAGCTGGAGGGCAGAAATTTGCTAGAGGTCCCTAAGTGTCCCCTAAAAACACCACTGTTTGAAGAGCAACATTAACATATGGAAGCTTCCTTAACGCAGGCCTTCTTTTTTTAATCCTGTTCTTGTTTGAAAGAAGACTTCATTCTATATTTAATGAAAACATCACTGAAAGAAAGCTGATACATGGAAAGCAAAGGAAACACAATACTATGCTGAGAGCATTAAAAAATGAAATAATAACCAAGTTCTAATCAAATCACTCACCAGCTATGTAACCAGGGGCTAGTTACTTCCCTCTCTCTCTCCTATAAAATAAGAGGCATAAAACCGTATGGCTTCTAAGATGCTTTCTATTTCTCAAACTTATAAAAGAGCCCCAAATAACTGTTTATTTTAAACAAAGGCTGTGGGAAAAAGACTCCCCATTTTTTCTGATTTGCCAGGATGCCCTCCACCTGACCCTAGGAGGAGAACTTGGCATTTTAAGAGCATGGACTTTCCTTTTGTGCTTTGGCTTTCAGAGCTCAGTCAAGTTAGTGTCATTGATGGAGTGAGATTCTGGAAAATGAACAATAAGTTTAGAAGAGTGGGTGCCCTTTGTAAGTTTGAATCCCTGCAGAAGCTTTGGGCAGACACCAGCTTCCAGAGAGCAGCCTGCTTGTTCTGTCTTTCCCTTCACTCTCCCTCCCTTCCCAGGCCCCCAGCCACCCAGCTTTTTACCATCTTTGAGAAGCACTTTTCCCTTTTATTTCCCAGGAGCATTTAAGGAACTCCTGGTCTAAACTCTCTTCTTATTAGAAAATTCATCGTCTAACTGTGGCCTCAGTAGTCATAAAGACTTATGTCTTTAAATAATGAATCTTTAGACAGAAGTGTGTGTTTAAACTCAGCTTCATTTGAGGGACAAGTTTCACTACTTCCTTCTTACTTGTCCCTCCTTCATTCCTTTGTCACTTTTCCAGATCATCGTTTCTGTCGTACAAACCGTCTTTCCCCGTCTGTGAACTGTCCCAGTCCTCCCCGAGGACCAGCTACTCCCCTCCTGGTGCCCAGCACTTCAGCTCTCTCTGTGTCCTCTCCCTCCGCCTCATTCCCCCAGCCTTGTCAAAAGGTGAGATGTTACAGAAACTGCCAGAATACCTCAAGGCTTAGGAATTTCAGGGAAGATTCACCTGCTTCAGGCCCCAAGTGAGCTACTCCTGAACCACCAGGTGCGGAATGTAGTCTGCCTGTGTCTTCCCACATCTGCAGTTAATGAAATAACAGATTCACTTGAACAGATTTTCTTTTTTTGCTCTCAGTTGTTTTTATTAATCATAAAGAAGAGAAAGAGGATTGAGAATGAGGGAAAAAAGGCAATATGAGAAAAATTGAGTTGGCGTTTTCTCAGTTCACCTTCATACGAATTAAGAGGAGCCGAATCAAAGCATAAGTTGCCCTTTACTTGAACCTCTGAATTTGCTCAGAGATAAAAAGGACCCACAGACCTGGACTGGCATGAACTGGCAATTGCTCCTCAGGCAGAACTAAGGCAATCTAACTCTTAGGTGAGCACGGTGTCGGGTCACGATGGCTTCTGAGTACCGGGACAGTCACCTGTCACAAGCACGTAACTTACTGAGAGATGAGTGTGGAAGATTTGAGGAAATGGGAGACACATCGTGGGGTAGGAAGGAAAATATCAGCAAAGCATCTGGGTTCTGTGCTGCAAATGCCCTCAGTAACGTTGACAGCTCCGTTTATTAAATAAGTGTGAAAGTGCAATTCCACTTTGATCAGCGTCAAGAAGAGTTGAACTCTGATTCTCTTAGGACCCTCTTCTTTATTTGCTGCTTGGATTGACTGACTGCTTTCATCTAGGGGATATTTGTGGATGAGGACTGAGAAAATGAGGGTTTTGTTTTGTTTTGTGTCTTAATTTCAACTTTTAGATTTGAATATTTGAAAAAAGGAGGAAAAATCAGGCAAGTATTATATCACTAACCATTCTCTCTCTCTCTCTATCTCTCTCTCTCACACACACACACACAGGTTGGTTACACTCTACTTGCTATTTATTCAAAGGATGACGATCTTTGGACCAGAGGCATGAACCTCACCCAGCAACTTAGAAACACAGAATTTTGAGCCACACTCTAGACCTATGGGCTCAGAATCTGCATTTTAACATGAAGCCCAGGTAAATTGCTTGAGAAGCACTATACTATATCCATTCTAAAAAGAGGTAGAGGGAGCACACTCTAATGGAAAAGAAGGTAAGTGTATAATTGGGAAGAGAATCGTGAATTCTAAAGAGCATTATCCTAACCCTATTCTCAGCCTTTGTCAAGCAAATCACTCTTCCTTTAAAGAATCGTAAAGTGTGCCAGGAGCAGTGGTTTGCACCTGTAATCCCAGCACTTTTGGAAGCCAAGGTGGGAGAATCCCTTGAGGCCAGGAGTTGGAGATCAGATTAGGCAACGTAATGAGACCCCCATCTCTAAAAAAAAATCTTTTAAAAAAATTAGCCAGCATGGTGGCACATACCTGCAGTCCCAGCTACTCGGAAGGCTGAGGCAGTAGCATCACTTGAGCCCAAGAGTTCCCGGCTGCAGTGAGCTGTGATAGCACCACTGCACTCCGGCTTGGGTGACAAAGTGAGACCTCATCTCTAAAAAAAAAAAAAAAAAAAAAACAAAAAAAGAAAGAATTGTAAATAATCAATAATCAACACATTGCACTTTATTGTTTTTAAGGCAAGTCTGAAACTGTTATTATTATCCCAGAAACCATCTGAAATTTAAATAGGTGCCTCCAGCAGAATCATGGTGTTTTACACACAACTTCAAAAATCACACAGGAAAGTTTTCCTCAGTCAATGTAACTGGGTCTCACATTATGGTACCCAGTCCAATCATGCTGTTTTTCTCAAAATAAAATAAACTTCATTAAAAATAAGCTTAAGTGTACATTTACATTGTTTTCTAGTTGCTAATTGACACAATAATGCACAATTTAGTATAAAATGAAAAGCAATACCATTTGGTATCTTTTTCACTAAATAGTTTTCAATTGCTGTTTAACCTAATTGCTTTATTTCCATAGAAACATAACTTACCACAAGCCTTTCCTTAAAGTCAAAATAGCCTTCCAGGGACATAGGGCTTCAGCAGCACTTTGAAGCTTAAGCGCAGTTTGGCAGACGCTTTCTTCTACTTGCAAGGAATACCTACCCACAAACCATTCAGTGTACACTTGCAGTGTTCCAAATATCCTAAACACTCTCTCCTGTTTTTGCTAGGGCTTTGACAGCAAGAAAAGAAGCTTTCTGATAGCCCCTATCATAAAAGAAAGCCTCCTCACCACATTCGCCCATCCGGTGGGCAACAAGATGAAACTGAACATACGGGCTCTTTTTTTTTTTTCCTCTAAGGCTCTGAGCTCACCTGGGATTTTCCTCAGAATTGATTTCTACACCAACTTCAGTAGGTGTCTGTATACTTTCCTTGCTTTTCCAGAGATTTCAGAGATTTTCTTTTAATGAAAGGAGACAGACCATTTTCCTCTTATGAACATTTGTAAAAAATAGGTCTTTACATCAACCTACACACTAGTTTTTCCACACGGAGACAAAGCACGTTTGTTTGAGGCAGTCTCTGCTAAGCAGTGCATATTGAGATGGCAAATTACAAGAAAATGCTTTTGTGTATGTTTTACTTTATTTCAACATAATTATTTGCTTGTAAAACATAAGAGAAGAAGAAAAATTCATGAGGATATTTTCAAGATCAGAGAACTAACTCAGAATAGGATTAGGATAGTCTAGCCTGAAGACAAAAGTTCTTAACTATATGAGACATTAAGAATATAGTCGCTGGAGTTTATTTCCTTAGTTCAAAGCTTTGATTCCACCAAAGCTATGGTGGCAAATTCGACAAATTACGTCTCTGTGCCTTGGTCTCCCCATCAGGACAATAAAGGAACCTACTTTTTAGTGTTGTTGTGTAGACTGAATGAGTTAATATGCATAAAACACCTGAAAATTCCTGGCATACAGCAATTACCACATAAATAATTCCTATTATTGTTGCAGGCTACAGAAAGTAAGAATGAAACAATTTTCCTAACACTCTCAGTACTATACTTGATTTCACCATAATTCTAGGTTCTGTATAATGTAGTTTATTAATGTTTTTAATCAGACATCCTTGCCCTCAAGGAGTTTGAAGCATTTCAATTATCCTCCAGGTAATATATACATGTATCCTTTCTAGAATATGAGGAAACTGAGGAACTAATAGTATAAACACCTTAATTATGGGGAAAAAATCCTTTTGCCCATCTCTTTTGATGCCTAGCCAAATGCTCTTTCAACTACAGTACTTTTTCTTCAAGCTAGTTCAAATCTGTTTTGACCTTGGAAGGTCTGAGAACTTCTGGGATTCTAGCTTTTCTATTATTTGGGCTTGCCTAAATAGTCCCACTGCTGGAAATCCCCTACGAGGCTTAAAAGGAGATGATGGAGGCTTGTGTGTGACTAAGAGGACCTGAACTAAATCAACCCACATGAGAGAAATGGGAAGCAGTCTCAGTCTTTTATTACCCTATTTATTCATAGGAAGGTGGCCATGTTGCAGGTAGCTGGGAGCTTAGTATACAGTTGAAAAAAAGGAATCTTTGAGAAGTGAAGGGAGAAGCCCTACATCATCTTCTAAGAAAGTTAACAGGATGGAAAAATAGGGGAAATATCTTTACTCTCTCTGGGGATTCTTGGTTTACTGGAAAAACTGAATTGCCAGGCAGCCGCGCTGCTGTGGGACCTTGCTCCCTTTCCAAGGCAGTTGTTTTCTGCAGCAGGAATCACATGCCCCAGAGTCAACCTTAGCAAGTAGGTAATTCCCAAGAAAGGTTATTGGTCCCCCAAACCCTCAAAACTGTGGTGCTTCTATGAACCATATTCAAACTTCTGCCTTCAATGAATGGAGCCAGAAATCTTGTGAAAACATGTTTCCTGGAGAGTTTTTGTTTTGGGG
The DNA here is from genome assembly GCA_004363605.1 of Indri indri. Lineage (NCBI taxonomy): Eukaryota > Metazoa > Chordata > Mammalia > Primates > Indriidae > Indri > Indri indri. The sequence continues at coordinate 11,373 of RJWJ010013687.1, read as the reverse complement.
ATTTTTTTGTTGTTTTTTTTCTTTGAGACGTCTTGCTCCTGGTTCCAGCCAAGACCAGAAGAGACAAAAGCGGGAGCTGGATTGCAGAGGAGAAGAGAGGAAACTGCAGCTGAGGGAATGTTTCCATTCCTCACAATTGGTCCAATTAAAGTTTGGAATAGAGGCTTCGGTTGGTTCTCATCTAATCTGAATCCTTTTTATTGCAATATTTTATATAAGGAATTGTACTTTGTAATCAGGCCCCCAAAAGTACAGCCAACTACTTCCTGATGCACTGCTCAGGGCTGAAATACTTGGGCAAGGAGGTGAGGCACGCGCCCTGCTCAGGGTTTGGGCAACCCCTGGTTTGGTTCCGGGTTGCAGTGCTGTACCAGGAGCCGTGTGTTTCCTTGCCTAAGCAAACACCACCACAGCTTGGAAAAAGGGTGTCTGCCTGGCTGTGAGTTTGCCATTCTAGGGTGGTGGGGAGCCCTGTAGGTTTGGACTTCCTCAAACACCTCAAAGTACTTTTCAAATGTTTTGGGTTCTGTAAAACCCCAAAGTGTGTTTGGCCTGCTTTTTCCCCTCCTTTTTCAAGGGAAATTTAATCCATATGTTTCTGATACATTTATACTTAACTCATCAAAATATTGTTTTGTGAAAACCACTGTATGTCCAGGGCTCTTTAGGAGTTCTTTCAAGGGAACTTTTTAAAGCTTTTTTTCCTTAGAAACAGGAAGTCACATTTGTGCCAAAAGTTAACAGAACTTGAACCTAAAAAAAAAAAAAAAAAAAAATCGGAACTCTATCTGGAGTTCCAAATCCACAGGTTTCCAGGGGGTTCTAAACTTGGCAAACCATCCCATGTTTTGCAAGCAGAAGGCCTATAAACAGAACCAAGCGTTAGGCTCTCCACTCAATCTCTGAGCACACCCACTTCTATCTTACATTGCGTGAGATATACAATGCACTCGGCAAGGGAATTATGATGATTATGCTGCACATGAAAGAAATCCTTAAGTGTTTTGGTAGGACCATCAAAGCCTGTGCAGGAGGATCTGAGCTTCATACACGCCTTGGGGTAGATTTGACTGTTTCAAGTGCTGGGTAAATTATAGGCTCCCCAGGACTCCTAAGCCCTTACTTCTTAAAAATAGAAAGTCAGAGATTTGGGCCAAAGGTGCTTTGTTGCTGCAGAGCCCAAACTGAGAACCAGGGCCAGGAGTTTCAGTTGTAAAACCAGGGGTTTATGGCTATGAGGAGAAGAACAAGGTTTTTTTCTCTCAGGGCTGTAATTACTATTACTCTACATCAGGGTCTTGCCAAGGATACTGCTCCCAGGCCCTGCCCTCTTGCCCTCTTGCTGAAGGCTTTATTTTCCTGCCCAGGGTCTCTAACTTAAGCCCATTAGGGACAAGTTTAGTCATCTGATTTCTCCCAAGATTCATCATTCCTGTGCCAGCATTGTACTTTAAGAATCCCATAAAAGCTACCTTCCTGTTACTCTTCTGATATGATTTTCCACAACCACTTAAAAAATTAAACATTTTTATAACAGTATAACATAACTATGTTTTTCTTTTCAAGCAGGAGGAAATCCTAGCTACTGTCCTCTTAGGCCCAAAGTGAACTACAGCCTTGTTATATCTCTTCTCACAGCCTGGCTTCCCAATCCAGTGCCTCGATAAAGAATCCTCACTCCAACTCCCTCTTCCTGTCTGTGGGGAACCCATGAGAGGCACAGAGACCTGGACTGAGCCACCTAAGGGCGAGCAGTGAGAGTACAACAGTTCCTATGAGCTCACCCCCCTGAGTGTTGCCATAGCCTTGGAGGCAGACCTTCCCCGGGCAGCAAGGGACTGTCTTCTGTCTTTAGGACACAGTGCTGCCAATCCCTTCCGTGACAGGCAGCAAGTTCCTCTTTGCTATGTCTCGTCCTCATGTGCACACTCAGAGATGCATGTATTGTCCACAGGGTGCTGCACCATCCATCGGAAACCATAACTTTCCATAAGTGTCTCCCTCATTCAGAGCATAAGCAGTGAGCAACTCCATTCACAGCCAGGGGAAGCATCAACCTCTTTGTTAGTATCATCCTCATGTCTCATACTCCAAAACTTGAGCTCTCTAAAAACAACTCCAGTACCATGTGCATGCTCTGAGTACTGATTAGGGATGTGTGCATGTGTCTAACTCTACACACATACTATACATATATACACACAAACGTGTGTACTGTGACCAGACCAAGATCGGGGAAGCCACTGGCTGGGAAAGCAGCGCAAGTAATGGGGAATGCTAAAGGAGGTGCTCAGTTTGCTGTCCTGGCTTCGTTCCCAACGCACGGGGCCCCAGTGACTGCACATGGAGAGGAAAGGCCCCCATCTAGGACTCAAGGCACCTTCCTGTTTGCTTGGCTGCATTTGCACAATCTCTCTGAAAAATCAACTGTCTCCCCTTTCAGCCTCCCCAGGGAAGGCTCTGGCAGTCCATGGAAGTACTGTGTACAAGGTCTGTGAAATGAAGAAATTCCCAGGAAAACAGTTTGGGCCCAAGCTGCTTTCTGTTAACCTTGGGTATGCACTTCGGATTTGAAAGCAGGAAAAAAAGAAATGCCATATTGTTTCCTCTTGACTTCTCTTACCTTGCTTGGCATACAGTCGGCAAGTTTAGACCACCTATCATGCAGACCTGCCTTGGAAGAAAAGGTTCTCTGATGACAAGAAAAGCCAGGAATTTGTGTAGCAAGAATGCCCTCTAATGGAAATGCAAAGGACATCATATAATTTATACTCCTACCTGGTCCCTTATTTTAATCTAATGGGCAACAGCTCTGTTCCAGAGTTTAGCTCTTGGGCTCAGAGTTAACATTTATTTTCTATATGATTCCAAAAGGGTGAATTCTTTAAGTGATTGTTACTTCTCTATCTCATGTCCTGGATCTCATAAACTGCATGCTGAGGGAGACTTCAGGGTTAGTCTAGTCTTCTGTGCCATTCCAGCTTCTGTATCCAGCAAACTATCCAACCATGCTATGATAAAGCAGTGCCAAGAGCCAACAGAAATTATTCTCTGACTTGTCTACATATGTACAGCCTTGTACAGACATAGCTCCTCTTACTGCCTTCCCTTATGTCTCTGTTTAAAGATTTTTCCCTTACTCTGTGCCTCTGACGGTTGAGAAGTGTAAGTTTTCTGTGCTTAATTTCTTTCAAGTTTCAAGATGGGGTACCCAATTTTTTCAGACTCGTTTTCATCTGAGAAGTTTCTATTTTGTTTCATAAATTCATGTGTTAGCCATTTAGCCAATTTCACTTGGCCCAGAGCACTGCCGAAGCCCTCTTGGTGATGCAATGTCACCAAGTATGAGTCTAAACATATCTGTGTCAGACGGCAGAGGAGGGCACTGTTCAGACTTGCTGACTGCACTTACTGAGAAAAACCCACATAGGCATTTTCCAGAAATACCGATGATTAGCTTAAATAGAACCTAGGATAAGGCTAAGTTCTCTGGGTATTACATATCTATTTCCTCTGTTACTCAATTAAATAATTAATACTGAGTGGTGCAGAGGCAGTTGCCTTGGCACTTGGCAGGCCTTGTCTTAAAGGCCTTCCCACCTACGGTTGTTTAGCCATAATGATGGCTAATGCGGTGGGTGAAATCTAGCCAGGGCAGGACTTACTCTACGTGCCATCCAAGCAGAATCCCAGAATCCAGGCCACGGGTGGAATTGCAAAACATGGACTTCCAAGGGTGGGATTTTCTGAGATAAAAGCTGCAGAGATTGGTGTTGGCAATTTAATGTCATTAGAACCAAACCAAAGAGACAGACAGACACTGCTGCTTACTTGTCTCCCACTGGGGTGGAAAATTGCTGTCAGGCCTACAGGTTGGTGGATATTTAATTGACTTCTGACTGGACTAGTCAAACGTGATCCAGTGGGACTGTCTGCTCTACACCCAGATTTTGGCCTGAGGTCTTATTCCTGACTTTGTGATTCATACTCTTAAACCATTTGGGGAAGTGGGGTGGTGGGGTGGATGATTCTTTGGAAAGCCTGCTATCTAATTTAGCAAGACCCATATAGGTCTCCTGCCAAAAGGCCTCAAGCGTCTAAACTCAATGCTGGAGCGAGTGAAGATAAAAAGCACATCGGTGGGACCTAGTTAACATAATGTTAAATACACATAAGAAAAAACGTGAACTGATCTGCTTTCATTACCATCAACCACTAACTTGGCAAACCTGAGTCAATTGCTTGCCTGCTCTATGCGGCTGTTCCTCCATCTCTATGTTGAAAGCAAAGATTTCAACTTGTAGGAGTGTGGATGATTAAGCAGACCAAGAACCTCTGAGTGAATAGACTACGTGCATGTTGTTGGTCAACTTGAGAATATGCTTGCACTGGCACTCTGGTCTTGAAAACATAGTTCTAAACTGATATTCAGCATTCCATCATTCTCTGTTTTTGTTCATTGTCACTGATTGTACACAACCAGGAAGCATGTAACTAGTTCTTCTGTCCTCCCAATTTTGTCACGAAGGACATTACCCTGTCCCGATTTCTTCTAATGGAGATCAATATCTTGTTGAAGATCATTGGAGTGATTTACTTTTTAGTGAAAAAATTCTGGTTTAAACTTTGGCAGGATTTTCACTAAGAAGACTTTATTTAAAGTTCCACTTTAGTTTCCAAACAACTTTCTAACATGAAAGATCCCCTAAAATTGTTATTCAAAAGTTCAAGTATCTATGACCAGTCCAACACCACATTTGGTCGATCTTTTTGATACATTTTGGAGGGCTCTGACTCTTTGCCCAAAAGTCTCATCTTGCTGACATACGAAATTTTTCCCTTCACAATACATTCCACTGTGTTCAACATTTCCTTCTCTCTCTGAATTTTAAGCTGTAAATGCACCAGGCAGGGTTACATATTAACTAGCAGGGAAAAGTTATAGAGAGTTGGGAACACATTTGGCTGAAAGCAAACTGGAACCTCCTTGGTCCTTCTTGTGGGTATCCCCCTGCTTTAAGACATCACAGAAGTAAAGATCTGAGAGGCCCACTTTGAAAGATATTTCAAGGCTCCAGCAGTGAACAAATTTGGTCCTTGCTTTGGCTGAGGCCTCAGCCCCTAGAGCAAAGTCCAAGGTAGAGGGCAGTGAGCAAAGAAGACACAATGCAGATTCAGTGCTGTGGGCGAGAGGTGCAGGTGGATTGACTGAATTATGTGTGGGCTCCAGACATGAGAAGCCAAGTGTGGGCGGCCTGGCCTCAGGGTTACATAAAGAACTGTGGCAAGATCCTTACATGACCTCTGCCTGAAGTTGACTCCATGTGTTCCAGCCAAATGTTATTCATCTCTCATTTTTAAGAGTGACATAGTCACTCACTAACTCCCAAAAGCCTGAAGTTAATCAAACTTCAGAGAGAGCCAAAAACCAAGAATGTGTTTAAGTAGTACCTGGTGATTGTCTATAAAGCTTACAATGGGGAGCCCTCCAGTGGCAGTTGGAAAAATTGAACTCTGATCAGTTTGGGCACCAGGTAGTCCCTTAGAAAAGGTACATTCAGCATCTCAGAATTACCTATTAATCTCCCCTAGACATCTAATAGCATCTAAGTTTAAGCTGGGAAGTAGCTTGCAAAAAGAGGAAAGGGAATCTTGCTATCCTGAGGTTGTGAGTCACAGCCAAGGACAGAAAGTTGGAATTGATGTTGAACGTTCGAGCTTGTTCTGGTTGTCCTTGCAAAGTGCAAGACCTTGGACCCTTCATGCCCCTCTTTGTCCCCTCAGCCCCTTTCTCTGTTCCTATCTGCAGTATTGTTATGGGGATTCGGGGAGACAGGGGTGCTGATCAGCTCACACACAGAAGTTGTCCTAAGAATGCTAGCTCTGTCCGCTTTCCGAAGATCATCATTTTTAGTTGTACCATGCTTTGGATCTTACAAGGAACAGAATTGTTTTATTAGCTGTTTACTTCTGGGATTAGATGTTTTGTCCCAACTTGTTTGATGACTTACTCTTCACACTTCTTTCTTTGAATCTGCTAATTGGTGTCTGTCTGGTACATGATCAGTGCTAGATAAATGTTGATTATATCCTGCTATTTTATAAAAAATATTTGCTTAGGGTCTACTATGTATTAAGTACTTTTCTGGGGTACCTTGATTGAAATTCCCCTGCATCCCAAGCAAAAAAAGTCAGAGTCAGTCTCTCTCTCTCTCTCTCTCTCCTCCCACCCCTTCTTTCCCCCACCCCCCATTTAACTAAAACAAAACAAAACAAAACAAAAGGAGGTTTGGCCTAAGATAAGGAGTCCATATTCTTTGCAAGAACTGGCAAACATCAAAGAATTTAAACTAACTTTCTGGTATGAAGCCTGAAATGTTTCCATTCATCAAAAATCTCTTGCTTCATATTTATCACTAAATAAATGAAGAGTGGTTAGAAGTTTCTTACACTGAAAATTTTCCTTAAAACATTTCAGGTTCTTAAGTCCTTTCTATTGTTCCCTAGTCATGGTGAGATGAGAAAATGAGGATACTCTGAGAGTACTAATGTGGAGGAAAAAGGTCAACAAAGCAGGTAAAAGTAGTGAAAAGATACAAAGAGGACAGAAAGAAAGTAAAAAAAGTAGCAAGACAAAAAACTCAAAGCAATTCTGAAGATGATTGCCCAAACCCTGCATATAGCATTTTGTGCTACAGACCTTACACTGAACTCACTAGGTAAGTATCAAGCCTGGCATAGAAATAAAGGGGTCAAAGTTCAGAGGCTATATGATGAAACAGAAGAAAACATATGAGCAACTCTGGCCAGAATGCTTTGGGATCCAAAGAGTTTTCACATGTATTGTTTATATGTGGCAGATTGTATTTTTCCAAAGGTGGCCATAACAAAATCTCCTCTCTCTCTCACTCTTCTACGATGTCACCTAGCCATCCCCTATCAAGTGGTGGAATCTAATTCCCCTCCCCTTGAATCTGGGTTGGCTTATGACCACTTCCAGTAATAGAGTACATTAACAGTGACGCTGTGAGCTTCCAACACCAAATCATAAAACGCAATGCAGCTTCCACCTTGTTTGCTGGAATCATTGCACTCGAAGCCCTAAACTTCAATGTGAGAAATCTGATTACCCTTACATTGCCACACTGGACAGACTGCATGTCAGAGCTCTGGTGAACTGGCAGCCATGTAAGTGAGCCATCCTGGACACACACCGAGGCAGTTGAGCTCTCGGATGATAGCAGCCCCAACCAACATCTGACTACATCTGCATGAGTGACCGTCAGTGAGAACTACATGGAAACATCCTGCCTGAATTCCTGACCCACAAATCAGGAGCACAATAAAATACTTGTTTTAAATTGCTAAGTTTGGGAGTCGTTTGTTATACAACAATAGCATCCAGAAAAAAACATGAAGGTGCTAACTTATTATTTCCATTTTAAAGATGAGAATGGATTCAGATCATTAACACGTGCTGAGTACAGGAGATTGATATACCGATGTTATACTTGAGATGTAAACCTGGCTTCAATGACCTCCCAGACTATAAGGAAGATAGCTTATGGGTGTAGACAGTGTGTGTTGAGGGAGGATAGTGAATAGGATAACCAAAGTACTATAGGAGAGAGGGGAAGAAGATTGCTTCAATTCACATGATCAGAGAAGGCTTCATATAGTTGGTAATATTTGAGGTTGACTTTGAACATAGAATGGATTTAGCTTTGAAGAAGAAATATCATAAAGAAACAACCAGAGATGAGAAAGGGAAATATTTCATGACAGTGAAATCTTTAGGCAACTGATTGTTCATTCACTCTTGGCCTTCCCACTCCTTTCTGGTCATTGCTTACTGATATCTAAAGTTAAGCCATCAGCAAACCAGCTGAGCAACTCCACCAGAAAGAGCACCAAGCCTTTGAAAACGCCCACAACTACCAAGGGGCACTCTCTTTGCAACATCTCTGAGGTCGAGATTTCTAGGGTTTTAAAAAAAAAATCAGTAGTGTGAACTCTATGAAACGTCTTTGCAATTCTTGGAATGCTCAAAAAAGAGCAAAACATCGCTCATTCCTCCTTTCTGATCAGTATTTTATATGCTAAATGTTTATTTACAAAGCAGCAAAAATCAACCTTGAATCAATGGTAAATATTACATACAATTCCAGCACTTGATATCTGAGATATCCCAATTGTTGTTTTGTTTTTGCTTTTTTTAAGATAATGGTTTTAAAATTCAAGGCAATCTCTATTGCATATAAGACCTCTTAACTTTAAAAAGTAATTCCATTTCTTTTGTTTTACTCCTCCCCTCAAAAATACCCACTTTAAAGCATATCAACTTACAACCATATCCAGGATTTAAGACACCAAAAGAAGCATTTTATTTTAAATTACCAAAAGAAACATTGCAAAACAAAAATGCAAAATGCATGAAAAATAAGCAAAGATTATTAATATTAATAAAAAAATTGTTTAGATACCATGGCTTATAAATGTCTATGTTGTAACTGAAACTGTTCTTTTGCACAATGACAGTAACTTGGAAGAAAATACTTTTAACTGGGGAGGAAAAAATCCAAGCACAGGTGATATGTCTTGGAACATATACCTAAGAGGAAGGAGGGTATCTGAAGATCCACCAACTAAAGCTGTTCTGTCCAATTTGGTAACCACTAGCCACATACAGCTATTTAAATTCATATTCATTAAAATTAAATAAAATTTCAAATTCAGTTTCTCCATTTCACTAGTCCACTTCAAGTGCTCAATAGCCACATGTGGCCAGTGGGTACTGTATTGGATAAGGCAGGTATCAAGCATTTTCATCATCACAAAAAGTTCTACTGGACAGCACTGCTCTACAGATTTAGTTATTTCCCTTGGTCAGTCTCCAGACAGAAGTGTGGAAATGGTTGGAAACAGAAGGGATCTAATAATGGCTGAATCACAAAGCACTATTCATTTGTTGGAGGGGGCACATTAATGCCACAATAAAAAGCCTTTATTTTACATTAACTTTGGAAAAGGGGTTAATAAATTTGAAAAGTGGCTATAAACTTTTACTCATTTTGAAAATTTTCATCAATTTTTGTCTAGTGAATGAATATCCAAATAAAGTGTTAAGAAGCCAGTTTTGAATTTAGAGGACATTTAGAAATTATAACTTTATATCATATATGTTGTATAAGATGAATATTTGTTTACAGCTTCCCCTAAATTAGCATAGACAAGTAAAAAATTGAAAGATTGTAATTCCTTTTTCTAAAATTAGCAGCAATATTTAATATATAGACCAAGTTGTTTGCCGTATTTTATAGTTCATCTTTCCTCGGCGGTAAATTTCATTTATTCATTCACTTTTTCAACAAATATTTGAATATTACTTATAAAAGTTATATAACAAAAATTTCTTTTTTCAAATTTTGCCAATTTGAAAGAAAGCAATCAGGATAGGGAAGTCATGATAAATGGGAACAGTTGGGAAAAAATGGGAATATTTTCCCTTTCTAAAAGAATCTCAGGGGAGAATAGTGCTTTCTGCAAACATAAGAAGGATTTTCATGTGGACAAAGGATGAGACTAGTTCTTCATGATCCCAAAGGACAAGTGGTGTCAATGTATGAAAGCTACAGAGAAATTGCCTTGAGATCAATGTCAGTTCAGAACTAGCTACACATAGAATAGACTGCTTCAAAAGAAGTGAGTTACAAGTCACTGAGACATTCAAGTCCATGTTGAGTTTGTCAGGGATGTAGTGCAGGGAATCCAAAGATCAGATATGTGCTTTTACAAGGTCTTCTTTGAGGTCCATTTGATTCTGAACTTCTGTGTTGCCAAGACTTTAATCTGCATCAAAAACTGTCTTCTAAGAAATAATAAATTGTTTTACGATGTTCATTAGTAATGATTTTTTTGCCTAAGGCCAGTACATGTGATTGCTAATGTTTGCAGATCGAGCCTTTTTTCTTGATGAAATTCATTTGTATAATTTAGTCACTACCATATATCAAGTTTAATGAAAATATCTTCAAAACTACAATGACGAGCGTTTGACAAATTATATTGATTTTAATTTTAAATTAAAAAAAAATGAAATGAGCCACAGATTCAACTGAGATAAACTCTGCTACCTTTGGGAAGTTTACATCCTTGGTCAATTTTTTTCAAATTTGTCAAGGGGCTAGCAAACTGATTAGTAGTCGATAGAGCTGGATGAGAAAAATGAGAGAACATAATTCATTTGGGTAAAAGAAAAAGTGCAGTGTTATTTGAAACAGAAAGCAGAAAAGCAATAGAAAAATTTAATGAAAACAGAAATCTAGATTTTTGAGATTAGTACAATTGATTAATTTTGTGATGATTAATTTTATGTGTTAATTTGATGGGGCTATGGAGTGCCCAAATTAAACATTATTTTGAGGTGTGTCTGTAAGAGTGTTTTAGGATGAGATTAGCATTTAAGTCAGTGAACTCAGTAGAATAGATTGCCATCCCAATGTGGGCAATCAGCACCTAATCTGTTGGAGGCCTAAATATAACAAAAGGTGGAAGAAAGAGGTTTTGGCTTCTTTTTCTGCCTCAGTACTTGAGCTGCAACATCTCATCTTCTTTTGCCCGCAGGCTGGGATTTATATTATTGACTTTGCCAGTTTTCAGGCCTTCAGACTTGAACTGAATTATACCATTGGCTTCCCTGGGTCTTCAGCTTGCAGATGGCAGATTATCGGACTTCTTAACTGCCATAACTGTATGAGACAATTCCTCATACTCTCTCTCTTTCTCTCTCTCCCCCCGCCCACCACACACACATATACACATACACACACATACATATACACACTATACACACACACACACTATATATATATAGATACAGATATGTATGTATATATGTGTGTGAATATAGAAATACATATGTGTATGCATCCTCTGTTTCTATTTCTCTGAAGAACTGTAATACAAGCCTCTAGCTAGTGTGATCAGGACATCAAAAAACAAAAAGAATATATTGGTCTGTGTGAACTGGACCACACAGACCAATGGAATACCATAGGTTCAGTGGTTTAAATGACAGAAATTTATTTTCTCAGTTCTGGAAGCTGGAGTTTTAAGATCAAGGTGCTAGAAAGATTAGCGTTCGTTAAGGCCTCTACCATTGGTTTGTGGACAGTCACCTTCTCACTGTGTCCTCACATGGTCTTTTTTCTATGTACACACAGAATAAAAAAGACAGAGAGGGAAAAAAAGATCTGGTGTCTCTTATAAGGACACCAGTCCTATCAGATTAGGATCCTATATGTATTTGTCTCCAAATACAGCCACATTGGGAGTTGCGGCTTCAACTTATAAACTGCGGGGGCGGGGCGGGGG
>RJWJ010013686.1:0-39427 GCA_004363605.1 Indri indri | reverse complement strand
GGCGCCAAGGGCCCCTCCCACCAGCTGGCCCCCCAGGGCTGCTCACCGCCGAGGACCAGCTGGTGCCTCACCTCCGCGGTCCCGCGGTGCGGAAGCCTGGGATCTGCTCGTCACAGGGCTGTGCCCCTGCGGAGGCTCAGGGAGGGTCCTTCCAGCCTCCTCAGGCTCCGGTGGTCTCGGGCTCCTTGGCCGCATCGCCCCGGCCTCTGCCTCCGTCTCCTTGTGTGTCTGCCCCTGCTGGGGACACTTGTCTTGGGATTTGTGGCCCATCAGATAATCCAGAATGATCTTGTGTTGAGATCCTTAATTTTATCTACAAAGACCCTTTTTCCAAATAAGATCTCAAATAAAGTTCTGGGAATCAGGACAGGGATGTGTTTTTGGGGGCCACCAGTCAACCTCTGTTACACTTGGTGTCATGGGCTGCATGTTTGTGTCGCCCCCAAATTCATGTGGTATTAGGAGGTTTAGGTGAGGTCGTCACGGCGGAGCCTGCATGGATGCGCCCTTACGTGTCCCGGGAGAGCTTGCTGCTCTGTGCCTTCTGCCGCGTGAGGGTGCAAGGAGAAGTCGCTGGAACCCGATCATGCTGGCAACCTGGTCACGGATGTCCAGCCTCAGAGCTGTGAGAAGTCGATCCCTGTCTATCAGCCGCCTATGTGTGGTATTTTGCCCTGGCAGCCTGAGCCGACCAAGACACTCAGCTGCCGGCGACAGGTCCTGCAGCCCCACTCTTGTCTGGGAGTGTGGGTGCTGTCTCTGCTCTGTGGAGCCCGTTCCTAGGGTGCAGCTGAGCAGCCTAAGGGCCTTGGCACGGCCCCGGCACCAGGCGAGTGACCCACCCATGGTCTGGGAGCGGCTGCTGTGGGTGTTACTGCCAACTCTGTGTGACAGGTGAGGAAACCGAGGCTCTGAGAGGTGAAGTGGCAGGTCCCGGGTGCCCAGGCTGGGCAGGGGCAGGGCCTCCCTAACACGTGGACGGCTGGGGAGGAGGTGGGGATGCCCATTGGGTCGGGGGCCTGCCCCATGGGCGACTGCTGCTCCCCAGGAGGCTGAGCACGGGGGGCCTCCAGGGTGGATCTGGCAACCCCAGCAGGGGCTCCAAAGGGGATATGGCCGGAGAAGGGGCCTCTTTCAGAGGGAAAGGCCCCTCAAAGCCTGACCCGGTCCCCCTCTGACCTTCCCGAGTGCCAGCTCTGTCCCCAGGCCCCGTAGATTGGCTGCGGCGTGGCTGGCGTGGGGCCTTCTGCAGGGAGAAGGGCCACCCCTGCCCACTGCTCCCAGCCCAGGGCCGTTTTGCCGCCGTTTCAGAAGCTTCCCCTTCAGTATGTTCCACTCAGCAGGACGGGAAATAGCGAGACTGCTCCTCCAGCCCCGAGGGCAGTAACCAGCGCGTTTGGCCTGCGTGGCAGCAGGTGGCGGAGCCGGGGAGCCCTGCGTGGGCCTGTCTGGAGTGGGACCGTCCTAACCGTGCTGGCGAAGGGCACGGGAGGAGCGTGCGACGACTCCCACGTTGACCTTGGAGGCGGCTTTCCGGAAGGGGAACGAGATGGAGCAAGTGGCAGGCACAAGGGGCCGTTTCCAGGCGGCTGGGCCAGAGCCGGGCTGCAGCAGAGAGGAGGGTCCCGGCGAGGGTGAGGGGAGGGCTGCGGCGTGCGGGGCGGCGTCCGGGCTAATCCTTCTGAGCCAGGCCTGCCTGAAGGAGCCGGGAGCTGCAGGGTGGGATCTGAACCCCCCGGCCTTCGGAAGCTGGTTACGCAGAAATACAGAAAAGCAATTTCCTGCCAGCTTTGTGGAAAACCTCTGGTTTGACCCTGACCTTCACGTCCTGGTAGCGTGGGCCACTCGCAGCAGCAGAGGGTCTTTTGGGGCTGCAGGGGCAGGCGTTGGGAGGAGACCGTAGTTTCCTTCTCGCCCACAGCCCCAGGGCAGGGCCTGGCACACAGTGGGTGCCTACTAAGTGTTTGTTGCTGGGACTGCCTCCCGGCTGGCTACCCGCGCCGCCCAGACTTCCAAATGAGTCCTTTTCCGGAATTGTTTTTCTTGGTGGGTTTCCCCTCGAGTGTTGATGGGGAAGTACTTTAAGGTCGGGTTGGGGAGGAATCGTTTCGCAGCTTGGCACGGCCCTGTGCGTGTGTGCCTGGGCGCTGGCCGCCAGCGTGTCTCCTGTTTGCTTGAGAACTTGGCCTCACCTTCCAGAACCTTCCAGAACCCCCTTTCCGTGGTCAGGGCCTGCGGACAGGCGGACAGACTGCCCCTGGCCGTTGGTGGGGAACTCTAGCCACTGGGTTTCTTGGACTTGCTTCTACTTCTTTTTAAGACGCAGGGTCTCGCTCTGTCACCCGGGCTGCAGGGCAGGGGTGCGATCATAGCTCACTGTGACCCGAACTCCTAGGCTCAAGCGAGCCTCCCAGCTCGGCCTCCCCAGGTGCTGGGACTACAGGCATGCGCCACCGTACTCAGCCCAGGACTTCATTCTCGCTGGTTCTTGCTGGTTCTGGCTGGTGCTTGCTGGGCGCTCGAGGTCTTGAAACCAGGCTCCCACAGGAACGGACCCCAGGAAAAGCGGGGAGCGAAGCCCCCAGTCAGCAGGCAACACCCGGGTCGAGGGCAGGTGCTCGGTCACATCCAGGCTCGGTCACATCTTCTGGGACCGTGAGCACGAAACACCCTCACCCCCGCCCTTTTCGGGGGAGGTCGTGGGACTGGAGGCCTGGGGCAGGTGCTTGCTGTAGGTTGGGCTTTGGGGTCTTGGCTCTGGTGACAGTCCTCGAATCCACATCACCAGGGCCCTATTTCCAAACAGCTAGCTGAGCTCCCCGTTTTCTCTGGGAAGCCCCTTCCCCATTTCACACCGGCTGTCGAGTGTGGTGAGCAGGTGGCCCCAGGTGACCCTCAGTTGGAGAGGGGTGGGCACAGTAGAGAGGAAAGGCCGCTTGTCCTTTCAGGAGCCGGGCCTCAGAGGGTTGAGAGACGAGGCCAGGAAGCGGGGATAGGGAACAGTGTTGAGGCCACGGCAATAGCACAGTCAAACGCTTGGAGCCCAGAGGGTGCCAGAGTGTTAGCTGTGTGTCTACATGGTCCAGATCCCCTTGGCTGGACCAAAGTGGGGAGCTGGGGATGGTAGTGGCCTGGAGTCCTCCTGGAAGGTGGCCGGAGGGCATGGAAATGGGTCAGGGCACCCTGGGGGAAGGAGGGCAGGGTCGGTTTAGGAAGCTCACTAAGGGCTGGGACTTGTGTTAGTGGGTGTGACGTGAAGGGCTCTCCTTCCAGTACAGGCATGTTTCGGATCACATGTTGGCAGTCATCCCTGGGGGGCCTGGTTCCCCCAGGGGAAGAGGAGGGCCCCAGAGAGCTGGGGCGGAGGGAGCAGAGAGGCGGCGCCCACGGAGCTTGCCCGCAGCTCTGCCTCCAGCCCGACAGCTTGCCTGCCTCCTCCAAAGTCATCCCCAGAGGCTGCCCTTTGCCTGTGGCTCTGGGGCTCCCACGCGGACTGGGCCAGACCACCTGGGTTAGATGTGGGCCCTCCCCTCACTACCTGCTGCGCGGGGTGGCCCCTTAGCCACTTCTCCACCTGCAGACCAGGGATACGTGGCAGCGCTTGAACCACATTCGTGGGGTAAACCAGACTCAATCACAGGCTTAGCGCGGCACCTGGTGCAGACTGAGCGCCCGGCGGATGCCGTCTGTCACTGGAGAAGGTGGAAGTGCCACCTGATGTTTCAGCGCAGATGCTAGCGAGACCCAAGATACTGGACATGTTTACCAAATGGCGCAAGGGACACCTTTTTCATGTGGTCCTTTCTGTCGCTGCGGTGGACAGATCTAGCGCTGCGGGTTACACTGCTGCTCTGGTGGGCAGGCCCCCTCCTGAGGGCAGCAGGCCCCCCACCATGCTGACCTGGTTCAGCCTGGCCCCTCCCTCAGTGTCGCCTGCCCCTGGAGGACCCCCCAGCAGGAAGAGCTGCCCTGCTCCCAGCCGGGCCGGGCGCAGGGGAAACTTGTGTGAGGCTCACTCAGGGCGGGTCAGGTGCATCGCTCAGCTGCTGGCAGGGCGGCTTGTCCTTGTGCACGCACAGCCTAGGACATGGGCCCGGGTGGAGGACGCGCTCGCGTTAAATCATCCAGACATAACCGAGTCCCGACACTCCTCAGTCAATCCCTGCCCAGAGCTGCAGATGAGGGAGCCACCACCGCCATCGGATCCCATCGCAGCTGTCCTTGCGGGCTCAGTGTGGGGCCCTGGCGATGGCCTCAGAGCCTTGCAGTGTTCATGGTGACAGTTCAGCCCAGATCTGGGCCTCCCCGAGTCTTGGTTTCCTCATCTGTAAAATGGTGATAGAGGGTCCTTTCTGCACGGGGTGGTTACTGGATTCCGCCAGCGAATGGGCCGCCGTCGGGCGTTGCGTAGAGGCACGGGCCGGTGCCGATGTGCACAGGAGTGAGTGGTCGTGGCCAGGCCCAGATGTCCCCCCGCCTGCTAGTTTCTGGAAGAGATGCTTCTGGAAGTGGGGTTGCCACCCAGGATGCCTCCGAAGGTGCCATGGAAGCCGTGCTGCTTGGGGGCATTGCAGGGCCGTTCGGGAGGTGTCAGCACGCAGGGGACCCCCAGGAATGCGTCGTAGACGTTCTTTCATCCACGCACTTAAGGATTCGTTCACTCGCTAGACATTGAGTCCTTGCCATGGGCTGGGCATTGTCCAGGGCATTTCGGACCCACAGGGAACAAGTGGCCTCGGCGCCTGTCCCCACGGAGTGTCTGGCCAGATGTCACCCCGGGTCACCTGTTCCTCTACCTGATAGCCCCAAATCTGATCCATCCCAGCAAGCTGCATCTGTTCGGTAGTAATGCACCATTGTAAATGGTTTGGGGAGTAAGCGTGGCGTAAATAAAACAAGAAATTAATTGACTTTCCCGTTCTTTATTGATCAAAGACGTCCTTGGCTGCCAGCAGTTTCCGATCAGCATGACCGGCAGTGTGGCCCGGGGGGTTGACGCCACTCCCGCCGGAAGCAGAGCAGCCTGCGACCTGTTGTCCTTAGGTGCGATTTCAGCGACCCTTGTTGGAACATTCCAAGAAAACTGACGTGTCCACGGGCACTTTTTGGAACCTTGTAGAGCATGAAAGTCTGATGGAGACCTCACCTCTCTCAGAAAGATCCAGAATTTTAAAAGAAAGTTCCTATTCTCTCAAGGGCCCAGGAACTGCTGCGCCCGCCTCTCTTGGGGAGTGGAGTCCAGGTCCCTCTTGCAGCAGGGGCACGTGGCAGGGGCTCCTCACCTCCCGCCGTCTGGGCTGCTTTGGCCACGAGCCGAGAGCGTGAGCAGGTCCCTGCAGGTCTCTGGCCGCCTGAAGTCTTCCTTCTCAGCTGCTGGCGGCAGCTTAGAGGAGTTCTGCTGGTAACTAACTGTGGCACAGGTGACAGGCTCAGCAGTCTGGGTGACAAAGGGGCCAGGTCCGTGTGGGTTGTGGCCACTCCTCAGCTCCAGCTGACTGTGTGCAGCTCACAGGCCCCGCGGGCTGTGGGGGCCAGCGCCCGCCTCTGCTCTTGCAGGGAAGGTGTCTCAGGGGACCTCTGGACCTCCCCAGGGAGATGGCCCCAGGCGCTGTCTCTTGTATTCTCCAGCGAGGGCCCGGCATCCTGGAAGTCGGAGGGCAGGGTTCTCTCTGCCCACGTTACAGATTGGGAACCCGAGGCACAGGGAGGCCGCGTGGCTGTCGTGTAGCAGCAGGCTTGGAGCACAGCCCACCGGCCAGGCCGGGGCTGTCACGCACCTGCTGCAGGGTCTGGGCTGGAGTGTGGCTGGGGGAGGTGGTGGTGGGGGGTGGGCGATCGGGGGGTGCCAAAGGAGCTTCGAGCGTGGGTGACAGTCTACACGGGCTGCGAGGGTTGAGCAGGATCTCGAGAGCACATGTGCCTGCTGAGTCAGCCACGGAGAGTCCCGGCAGTGAGGGAGGAGACCCGCCCCAGCTCACGCAGGGCTGTGCTGGCGGCGGGGAACCACACCCCACAGAGGGCAGCCCTGGCGCCATGCCCCTCCCACCCGGCCCCTGGGGCGAGGAGTCTGTCACCGAGGCCATGTGGAACCTGCCTTGAGACACAGGCCGCTTGCCGCTGTCCTTGTCATCCTTCCGGCAGGGACTGTGGCCATCTTTCTCCTGGCCACAGGTTTACCCCGGAACCCCGGGCCTGTTCATGACCTGACTGCTCCGAGCCTCAGTCTGTCTGTCTGTGGAATGGGACAATGACACTGCACGCCTCCCGGGGCCCTGCAGCCTTAGATGGGTTGGTCACTGGAGCGTGTCGGCATCCCCCCGGCACGCGGTCAGCACTTAGCTCCCTTGTTACTGCTTCCCTGCGGTCCAGTGGTCGGTCCTTGGCCACCTGTGTTCAAATTGCGAATCCCTGGCTGAAGCCTCCTAACTTGTGACCTCAGGCAAGTGGCTTTACCGTCCCAGGCCTCAGTTTCCCTTTCTGTACCCACCTCTGAGTGCTGAGGTGTGTGAGCATCCCGGGGCGGAGGCAGGTGGGCCTGTCCTGTGCCTTATCCCTGCACTGCTGGGGGAGCCCAGGGGTGGGTAGCGGGAGGGTCCTGTGGCCTGCAGGCGGGGCTCTTCTGCAGGGCAGGGAGGGGCTGTCCCTGGCATCACCTCCCCAACACAGGATGTTGTGTCAAAGCTGCCGGAGAGAGGTGACCTCAGCGTGGTGCGCCCAGAGCCTGGGAGGTGGTGCTGGGCGTGGAGCCTGCCCGCATGCTAATCTGATTTCGGCATGACGATCGCAGGTGGCTGATGAATGGGTCGGAGAGGAGAGGCTGGGTTCCCGGTCCACGGCTGCTCCCTGTACCTGCCTCCGCCTGCTGACTCGGTGGGGCGGGACGGCTGGGGGCCCAGGGGTGGTGGGGAGGCAGAGGAGGGGAGCCCACGGCCCCTCTGAGTGCCCTGAGCAAACACAGTGGGGCCCTGAGCCTGCCACCCAGGCAGTGCTGACCCAGCCTGGGGCCCTGGCCGAGCAGTGTTCTGGGGACAGCCCCTCCCTGTGGCCGCTCGGCTGGACTCACTGCCGAGGATGAGCATTTGCTTCTCTATGCTGGCCAGGCCTCCCCTGGCCACAGGTGATGGCTAAACCCTCACCACTGGCTTGGGGAGGACAGGGAACGTCCGGCCTTGCACTGACCCCTGTCGGGCCCTCCCTCAGCCTGTGTCCTCGCACTCTCTGACCCCATCCCTCCAGTGTGGGACCGTGAGGCTCTGATACCCGCTGGTGACCGCATACGTCACTCAAACCAGCCACTCGGGGGTCGAGGGCACTGCCTCCCCGTGCACGGGCTCAGCAGGAGGGATGTACCGGACACACCTGCCCTCCCGGGGGCTCCGCCCTGAAGCGGACGGGGGTTTATTCTGGGCTCTGCCGCTTCCTGGTCCGGTGCCGAAGTCCTTAACTCTCAGTGCCTCAGTTCCCCTTTGTGTAAAATGGGACGAATTGTAGAGAGAGGAGAATAAATGCACCAGGCGGGCAGAGCACAGGAGACGCCCCAAAGGGGGGTGGCGAGCGCGTTGCCTGCTTTCAGGGCGCAGCCTGCGGCGGTGTCCGGGCTCCCCCCATCCCTGGGGTCTGCGTCTGCCCGTGTGGCTCAGAGGCTGCCGTGTGCCCGGTGCGGCTCAGGGCCATTCGGAGGGTCTCGGAGGTGAGGTTGCCCGGAGTGGCCGGGGGGTGGGCTGCGCCAGGCAGGGCAGACGCTGGGCCCCGGCGAGGGCACCCGCGCGTTCTCAGCCTCGCGGGCTGTGATTATGGCTGGGACCTGTGTAATTAACTCTAAAATTGGGAGGCCGAGGAGGAATTAAAATAAACGCTTAGTGGAAATTAGAGATGAGCCCTGTGCAAAAAATAGCCGAGCCCGGCTGGGAGCCACACCGTGTCCACTGCGCAGCTGAGCAGCGGGGGCGGCTGGGGCTCCCTGTGCAGACTCCCCGCACCCCGGCTTCCAGGCCAGCCGAGTTTGAGTGTCCTGGGCTGCGTGACAGAGCGCCATAGACCCGGGGGCTTAATGCAGCAGACACTTGCTGTCCCACGGCACCGGGGCCTGTGTCCAAACCAGGGGCTTCTGGGGGAGAAGCTGCCCACGCGCCCTGCCAGCTTCTGGGGCTGCCGCCGTCCCCGCTGGCGCTGCTGTGGCCGCGTGGCTCCAGCCTCTGCCTCCATTGTCTCCTGCGCTCCCTGTGGCTCTGTCTCCACGGCTCTCTCTCTGATTAATCTCTGTTATTAATTACAATACACACAACGTAAAACATGCCATCCTAACCACGTCTAAGCGCACAGTCGGTGGCATTAAGTACATGCACGTTGTTGTGCGGCCGTCATCACCCTGCATCTCCAGAATTTTCCATCTTCCCAAACTGTCACTCTGTCCCCGTGAAACACTGACCCCCGTTCCCCTCCCCCAGCCCCCGGCACCCACCTTCCTACTCCCTGTCTCTGTGGCTCTGGGGACACTGGGGACCTTGTGGAAGTGGAATCACACATGTGGCTGTTGAGAAACCACACGGTGTTTATCCTTCTGTGTCTTGTTCTTCAGAATTATCAGGTCGTTGAAGACAAAGACTATGGATCGCTTTAGATCGGTCGTCTAAACCAGCAGTTACTAGCTGTCAATACGTGTAGCTTTAAAAGTTAACTTAATTAATAAACTAAATTAGAAAGCCAGTTTTCCACTTGGACTAGCCACCTTTCAGGAGCCCATTGGACACGTGTCTGGTGGGCACTTGAAATGCCCACACATGACGTCCTGTTGGATATCACGCAGGGTATCACTTTCATCCTTCCAGAAAGTTCTGTTGGAGAATGTTATGCTAGGTGAGCCGAGACTAGAGACCCGACAGTTAAAATTGTGTGTGGTCCTGGGTTGGACCCTGGGTCAGGTTTTTTTCTCCTTTTTGCTATAAATAACATTTTGGTTGTCCTTTGTCTGTGTATGTTGAAGAAACGTAAGTCAGGTCCACAGAGCAGGTGTCCCTGTTACTTTCCTGACTCTGACACCGGTGCCGTGATTATGGCGGGGACTTCCTCGTTCTTAGGAAAGACACATTCAGGTATGTAGGGGTTAAAGAGTATCGTGTATGCAGTTAATCTCCAACGTTCGGAAAAACCGTACCCGTGATCACACGCACGGAGGGACGGGGAGTGACTGCGATAGAACAGGTGGGTGAGCAGGACTGACCCCAGCCAGGTGGGAGGGACGGCCCGTGGCACAGGGAGCTCGTGGCAGGGCAGGCCGGCTGTGTCCTGCCGGGAGGGTGGCCGCGTGCTCAGTGCAGTGAGCATATGCTCAAGTTTATGCCGTAGGCTCCGAGTCCGCCCTGTCCTGCAGGGAAATGTGTCTGAATTGCTGGTGAGCGGGGCCAGGCTCTCTGCATTGCCGTGAGATTGCGAGCTTGCCCTTAGTGGATGGCTGTTGATGACAAGGGCTGGTCTGAAGACCTGGGGCGTCCCTGGCAGCGTGTGCCGAGGTTTTTGCCTGGGGAGCGCTGTGCTGAGCTGGGGCTCTCATCCAGCGGCGCCCACTCTGTGCCGTCAGGGCTCGTGATTAACCCGGTGGGGCAGGTCGTGGTGGGAAACCAGGCCTAGCGCAAACCGCTCCCCCTGTCTCGCGTGTTCAGCCGGCAGCAGGATTCAAACCCGGGGACTGAGGGATTCCCAAGCCTGCACTCCAGGCAACCTCACCTGCTGCCCCGAAAGTTTCTTTACCAGCTATTTCCCCACGAGGACTGGAAAGATGCCACCCCCTCCACCCCCCACCATGCCCCAGCTTCACAGCAAGCCCGGTGCAGGCCGGGAGCGCAGCGGGGCTGGTGGCACGGCGGGTGGAGGGCAGCCACCCTGCGTGTTGGCTGGGGAACCCTGGCTTTGTGCTCCCACCACCCTGCCCCTGGTCTGCCACGGCTTCCTGTGGGGCAGTTCCTGGCTGTGGGCTGTGTCACCTGTAATAGGTGGTGGAGGGGCGCGTGCACGTCCTTGTCGACACCAGCATAGCATGTTCTGCTCCAGCCGTGATTGTCAGCCTTGAAATGTGCTGACCCACCTGGAGGGGTGGGTTGGACGCTCACAAAGGGCCGGGTGCCGTCTAGGCCATGGGGACCAGTCAGGACGGGGAATGGCGTGAAGGCCTCAGTGGGTTTCGCAGCTCTGTGACGGGGGTGCCGTAGGCCCGTGGTGCTTAAAAACTCAGGCCGTGAACTGCTGCCTGCCCAGTCCAGGCCGCCCGGCCCTTGCCCTGGGAAGGGGGTGTCCTCAGCTATCTGAGCCCATGTCCTCCTGCAGAACAGGAATGTGCTTGAATGCGCTGGCACTCAGCAGCAAAAGCTCGCTGCTGCCGCTGTGACAATTTTTACAGACCGTGCAGGTCTAATAATTTCTCCTTCTCTCTCTAGTTCCTGTGTCTCAAGAACATACGCACCTTCCTTAAAGTCTGCCACGACAAATTTGGACTGAGAAACAGCGAGCTGTTCGACCCCTTTGACCTCTTCGATGTCCGAGACTTTGGAAAGGTGAGTGGTCGTGTCCCTGCCCCAGTCAGTCACCCAGCCCAGGGCCAGCGGGCCGGCACCCCCCACGTGGGGCGAGGGACTTCTCGTCCTCATGCCTGGTGGGCGCAGCTGGGCCGTGTCACCAGCAGGACAGTGCAGAAGCCAGATTCGTGCATTCTGGGCTGGGGGCTGCGGGACGGCCCCTCCCGCCAGTCAGGGTGGGGTGTGGCCTCGTGCATCTGGCCTATGCGGGAGAGCAGAGCTGGGTGACCCTGGCCCTGCCTTTCTAGCCAGGGAGCCCAAATCTCCAGTTCTTCATCAGAGGACAGGCGACGGCAGCACCACCTCCTAAGGGGCTGGCCAGGTGTCACAGCTGAAGCGTCATTGTGGCGCTCCCTGCGTGGAGCCTTCCTGGTTACACCTGAAACGGGCAGAGCTGTGTCCGACCTGGGCAGGTGCTGGGCAAGGAGGGTGATTCCGCGGAGGCGACCCCCTTGGTCTGTGGCAGACAACCTGGGGAAGTGTCCCCCTGTTCCCAGGAAGCGTCACGTGAAGCTGTCCCGCAGAAACCCGGCCGGCGCAGGGGAGGGGACTGGAGGCTGGCAGGTACAGAGGCCCCTTGGTGGCTTCCTGGCGAGCCTGGGTACAGAGTAATGCAGGGTGTCTGTCACGTGCCTCCCAGAGCCCAGCAGGTCCCCAGCTACTCCTTCTAAACCGATGGGGTCAGTGCCGTGATGTCTTCCTGACGGGTTGGGGGCTGGAGGCGCTGACCCTAACGGAGGAGGCCGCAGGCCCCACCTGCCCTCGGCTTTCCCTGGGTGCGGCAGGGGCTCTGCGAGACGCTGCTTCCCGGACTACGGGGAGAGTGGATTCACCTGCTGGTGGCAAGTAGCGGATATTTACTGCCTGGTTTATTTGAGGACCATCATGTGGGACTTGGTGATAAAGGAGACCTCTGTGAATGCACAATTTGTGAGATGCAAAGGGAATTTTGCATTTGCAGTTGCAAATGCTGAGGGTCAGTCCCGAGAGGACCCCTTTTTGGTAAAAGGCGAAAGATTTATCGATCTGAAGAGAAACCAGAGTATCGAGGAGCCCTTTTTGGAAGCGCTGCAAAGTGTCACGTCGGCATGGATAACTGAGATTTTCCCATGAGACACCTGGGCCTGGCGGTTCTCGTCCTCAGTCTTGGAATTCTCCAGATGTGAGATTTGGGGACCTCCTCAAGAACCCGTCTCTGTGTGATCATCCAGTTCTCAGAGGTTTTCATCTGTCTCTTCAGCGACTCACCCACACCCCTCTGCTCAGTGACCTGGGGGTGTCACGCCCTGTCCAGGGTCACATGTCCCTCTGCCAGGGCACGACTACAGGGCTGGAGTGACGGAAGCCTGAGTGGCTTGTGCTGGTTTCCTGTCCTGAAGTGACTTCTCGGTTCCCACAGGTTTGTTTGGAAGTGGTTGGAACTCACTTCTGTTCTTTCTCTTTGAGAACAGCAGAGATGAATTTGCCTGCGGGGCCCTGGCCAGGGAGAGGCGATGGTTCTGGACTTTGTGGAAGGGCCTTTGGAATACACACGTGCACACACACAGTCAGACACACGACTCACACGTGCAGACGTACACACACTTGCACCTGCACGCAACTCACATTCACACAGCCACACACACACACACACACGCTCTCACATGTTCACAAACACGCTCATACACACAACATATTTAAAATAGCCGTGTAGAGAAAAATACAGGAAAGCCCTGGCCAAACCCATTTCTTGGCCAACAGTCCGAATGCAGAGTATTCAGTGTATGATTTCATTTGCTTTAAATTTGCGGCAGGGAACGCAGTGACGTAAGACGTACACAAATTTGGGTTAAAGTCATCATCTGACCTGCCAGCTGTGGGCCAGGAGTGTGCAAAGGGGGGCCCTTGTGATTATCCGCGGTTCCCGGTGAGGGCCTTTGTCTCTGGGGTGTGCTGTGCCGGCTGCACATGGAGGGGCCCCCTCGGGGGCTGCTCCTCGCGCTGGCGTCTGGCCCGACCACACCTCCTTGTGACGGTCAGTGGCTGTGCTTTGCCGAGCCGTGGCCTCTGCCGTGGGAGCTGGGAGTGGACGGTGGTCTGGACCGTGAGTCATGGTGTGGGTGCTGGGAATGGAGGTGACGTCACTGCTCGGATCCCCGCGCTGGGCTGGGGGTTGGCACCCGGCCGAGCTGCTGCTCAGGGGCTGGAGCTGTTTCCCCACCAGCGGCGGCTGAAACAAACCCCGACTTCACAGAGAGGCGGCAGCTGCCTCTCGGTTACTTTCCTCCAGCGCTTCATTTGTAAGGCTGCAGTCCCCGCGCCTGGGAGGCAGAGCGGGCAGCTGAGCTCGTGGCCCCACAGGGACTCGGCTCTGCCGTCACCAAGCGCAGCTTTGCCCGAGTGTTCCTCCAGGTCCCGTTTGTAAAATCGTGTCTGTGGAGTTCTTAGTGCCTGGCGTGTGCCCCTGAGGGTACCGTGGCACTGTAGCCGTGCCTCTCCTTGGTCCCCACCTGAGCTGCGTGCGGCAGCCTGTGCGTGGTGTGTGGGTGGCTGGGACCGTGCACTGGGCGCTGGTGCCGTGGAAGCAGTGGACTGTCCCCAGCAGGGGGGGGACTTGCTGAGCTGCTGGGCTCTGGCCAGGGATTGTCCTCAGCCTGTCGTCCCTCTGGCCACAGGGATGAAGGGCAAGTGGCCCCTTTCACCTCTTCAGGGGCACTTGCCAAGCGCCTCTGTGTGTCCAGATTCATCTTTTGTCATTCGCGAGCTCAGCCCGGGAGGACGGCCTTGGCCGTTCCTGATGAGCCCGGCGGCCTTTAGCGATGTCAGACCACGGAGATTGGTGGCCTGCCCTGCCCTCCCCTGTCCCTGAGGAGTGACCAGAGTCCCAGCCAGGAGGAAGGTGTCATCTGTCTCTCTCCTGAACGTGAAGCTCTGCAGAGTCAGTTGAGCTGTGGCCCTGGGGGGCGAGGCCAGTGGCGGCAGAAGCTTCCTCCGCTTGCGGCCACCCCGCACCGCCAGAGCCTGTGCTCAGAACAACGCTGGGCTCGTTCCGGGAGGGGTGGGAAGGGTTGGGGTCGACTGGCCGTGGTCTGCTGTGGGGCCGTGTAGGGCCGAGGTCTCTTTCTCTCTGCTCCTTGCCTGGTCGTGTCCACACTCACAGGACCCAGAGCTCGAGAGGACCCTCACCGAGGAGCTGGCAAGCTAGTCAGGGCTCCCCAGAGAGACAGAGGGGTAGGGTATAGACGGGCGAGCGGGGAGTCACTGGGGCGTTGGTGCATGTGCTTATGCAGGCCAAGGAGTCCCACGACAGGTCGTCTGCGAGATGGAGACAGCGGTGCCAGTTGCGTGGCTCGGGCCACGGCCACGGCCTCAGAACCAGAGAACGCTTGGTTCAGGGCCCAAGGCCTGAATCTGGGGGCCGTCGGTGAAAGTCCCGGAGTCCAAAGGCCAGAGGTCCCGGAGTTCTGATGTCCGAGGGCAGGAGAAGAGTGTGTCTCAGCTCAGAGTGGCGCGGGGCTGGGGGAGACAGAGACAGAGAGACAGACAGAGACAGACAGAGAATGCCCTCCTCTGCCTTTCCGTCCGCCGGGGCCTGGCCTGCTGGCCGGCGCCCACACTGAGAGCAGGTCCCCCGCTCAGTCCCGGCTCACAGGCCAGTCTCCTGCAAACGACTTCACGGACGTGTCCGGAGATACCGGAACAGCGCCTCTCCAGTTCTCCGGGTGTCCGTGTTGACACCCACGATCAGCCACCACAGCTGGTCGGTCGGTCGCAGGCTGGTTTAGAAAGCGCCATTTTTTCCCATCATTCGGGAAGAGCTGTAGAGTTTCTTGTCTTGTCCAGGCTCTGGTGTTGGTTGTCCTTCATTTTCTAAGCAGCAGCCTCTCTCTCAGCTTCGCAGGTTTCCTGGGAAGACAAGCCGTCCCTCGTCCCTCGTCCCTCTGTGTCTCCCTCCCCACATCCACCCCTCCACCCCTCCGTCTGCTGAGCGGGCGGTTCACTGCGTCTTTATTAAGCACTTACTGTACTGGCGGTAAAATGGGAGAAGATGCGGGTGGTCCTCGCGTTCAGAGGACGCTGGGCCGAGCGGCCATGCAGTTAACGTCAGAAAAGAGGAACGAGAAGGCGAAAACTCCAGAACTTTCACACCGGGCTGGTGGCTCTGGCCACATTCAGCCCGTGACGCTGGCGTCTTTCCTTTGTGGTTTTGTTGGGAAGAGGATCGCGTACTTGCCAGAGGGCGACTGCCACGGCTCCGCGGGTCAGAGGGGTGAAACAGCAGACACGAGGGCTGCCCGGCGCTCCTCCTGTTCTTGGGGCCGGACGAGGCCCTCGCGGCTGTCTGGGGGCAGCCTCTACCCCTGGCCTTCGGGTTTTTCCTTCTGCCTTCCCCTTGGGGCAGGTGCAGAGGGTTTCCTTAACCCGGGAGGAGCTCTGGGAAGGGACCCCCATGAGCCGACCACAGGACCTGGGCTGCAGCTATGGGAGCCCTGGAAGCCCCCAGGAGGTCCCCTGTGCCTGCATTCTGGGGCCTTCTCTCATCTGGATCTGTGGAGCCGGGTGGGCGATGGAGGCAGGCGGCAGAGAGCAGGGCCTCCCGCCGGTCAGACCTGGGTGTGAACAGGACTCTGCGAGCACTGGGTCTCCTGAGCCTTTATTTCTGCAGGGACCAAAGCTCGTGGCTGTCCCGGTGGAGGCTTTGCTGTCAGGACGCAGCGAGGAAATGGATGTGCGAGTCCTAATCGTTTTTATTAATACTCATATTTTCTTTTCTCTTGTTAACTCACTCCGCAAGCTCCAGCAGGACCCGAAGGGCCCAGAAAGTTGATTCCGGAAGTTTTTCTTTTTTGGCCACCCTCCCCGGTATTTTTCCAAAGGGTTGACTAAGGATATCAGGTTTCGGGTCAAATTAAGTCGTGTCCGGCTTCCTGTGCCGAGGGCTGGGTTATGGCCGAGTGCGTTTGCTGTGGAATCTGGCTGCCCTGCTCCCTCCCTGCCGGATCCTGTCCCGTTTCCGAGTGCCCTGTTTCTGGGCGGGCTGTCCAGTCGCAGGGGGCGGGCCGGAAGGAACGTGGGAGGGCTTGACGGGGCCACCGGCTGCTCCTTCCAGGGACTTGTTTGCCCAGCTTGGAAACCGGTTGGAAATTTGGAGGGAGGACTGTGGCAAAGCTGCGGGGTTTCCGTGGCTGCTTCTGGCATTTTGGACCCTGGAGACTGCAGATGATGATACGGACGCCAGTGACAGCCCCGTCTCCGTACCGGGAGCAGGCCCCGTGGTCACTCCCTCACCATCCCTGTGCCCTGTGACGGTGGCACGCGTGCCCATTCTACAGAACAGGAGGTGGTGGCTCACGGAGGGGTGGGCAGCTTGCTCAGCGTCATGAGGCCTGAGATTCTTGGGTCTCCACACCCCCTCCGCCCTCCCCTCCTCCCCCAGGGGCCGGGTCATGGCCTTAGCGTTGGGGTCCGTCCAGCTCCTTCACGGGGCCCTGAGTCTCAGTTTCCTCGTCTGTGAATGAGAGCATGTGCGCCAGCCGTCCCTGCTGGTGGGACGCTCATGGGCTGCTAGGGACAGCCTTTGTGTGGGGCTGGCACAGGTGAGCAGCGCGCCGTGGAGCTGCTGCTGCCGTCGTTGCTGGTGTCAGGTTATCCAGTGGGAAATGTCCGATTTCCTTAGGCGCTGAGTCTGACAGCTGGTATCTCTGACATTGCACTTGGACACTTCTCGTTTTGTGTTTATTGTGCAGGGACATCCCCAGTCTTTCAAATGCATGTCTCGGCTTGTGATTATCTTTCACATGTTTTTTTAGAGCAATTTTTGTGAAACCATGGACAGGTCAGAAATTCGTGTCACTTTCGGATATGAGTTCTGTCATGGAACCTGTGCAGCGCAGATAGCTCGAAATACCAATGAAATGTTTGGGAGGGATGTGGCTCATGAACGCACAGCACATCGATGGTTTGAGAAGTTCTGTTCTGGTGATTTTAATCTTGAAAATGAGCCACATTGGTGACCTGAGACCAAGGTGGATAATGATGAGCTGAAAGCTGTAGTGGAAGCGAATCCATCTCAACCTTATGTGTGAATTAACAGCAAGGTTTGACGTTACTATTCCAACAATATTGGACCATTTGAAACAAATTAGCAAAGTGGAGAAGCTGGATAGATGGGTACTGCATACATTGAAAATGCCAGCAGAGAAATCATCTCGAAGCTTGCCCTTCTTTGCTGTCACGACATAAAAGGAAGCTATTTCTATACTGTATTGTTATGTGTGATGAAAAATGAATTCTTTCTGACAATCGCAAGCATTTGACACAGTGATTGGATAAAGATGAAGTGCTGAAACATAGTCCCAAACCGAATATTCATCCAAAAAACCTACTGGTGTCTGGTGGTCCACTGCTGGACCCTATAGCTCGATTACAGCGGGTGTCCACTGCAACCAGTTGGATGAAACAATGAGGATGCTTGCCATTAAGCAGCCGAGATTGGTCAGCAGAGACAGGCCAATCCTCTTGCAAGATAATGCTTGACCACGTGTCACCCAAACAATGCTGCTCAAACTACAGAGGCTGGACAGAGTGCCACTCGCAACGCCAGGCACGCGCAGCCTGGTCCCTGGACAGCCTGGCCTCGCCCACCAGCACCTGCCAGGCATAGCTACCCACGTCACAGTCAGCTGGGCTGGCACAGGTGCGGATGCCAGTTTGCCATCCCAGATGTCCCATCTGTTCCCTGTTGAGGTCATAACCCCTGCATTGCCCCTGGCCCCCCGCAAACACCCACTTGCCACTGTCCTCTGGACCTCCTGACTTTGAGGGTTTGGCTGGAGACTGCTGGTACTTCTGGAGCCAGGGAGGGAGTGGACCAGTCGAGAGACCATTGAGGGCTGGGGACAGAATCAAGATCCCACAGCACTGGGCTCTGCCACAGGCTGCCCCAAGTCTGGCAGCTGTGGTTCCCCACCTGTGACGTGGGCCTGACTTTGGCTCACCTCTGAGGGCTGCTGGTGGAGGATTTGAGGTGTGGCAGCTTCGTGCCTGCGTGTGTGGCAGCTCTCGGGAGGGGCTGTGAGTGTAGGTGGGTGGCGGCCCATCCTGGCTGGCCGGAGTGTCAGCCTCACCCACCCGCCGCTGGGGCCCCACCCCCGGCCGTCTACCTGTCCTGCGTTGGGCTCGACAGCGCGTTGAGATGTGGTCTCAGCCGTGCCATTGATTTCTCCGTTTTGCAGCTGTATTGTCGAATGTGTCCCCAGGCCCTGCCTAGTCCAGGTGGGCATGGCAGTGACCTCGGGGTATTGATCCCACACTCCTCCTCTGCACACCCAGGCCTGAGCCCCATGTCCCTTAATGATGTCTGCTCATCAATGTGCTGAGCGTGGACTTGGTGCTCGCTCGGGGCACTTCTGCTGGCCTGGCGACTCTCCGACGTGGATGCCGTGGTGAGTCGTTTGCTCTCCGCGGCTTAATGCTGGTGGGGAGAGCACCAGTCTTCGGCAGCTCCCACTTGCGCTAATTACTTATTCAGACACGGTTGTTTCTCGCTGTGGAGCAGGAGCGGCGGAGCGGGAGCAGCGCGGGGCTGTCGGCAAAGGCTGAGCGTCTGCAGGAAAACGTTTCCCCCTTTATCTGCAGCTGTGTCACTTCAGGACATCGCTAGCCCACCCGCTTTCGGAAGAACTTGACAGCCAGACACACTGCACATGTGTGCAGACACACACAGGCGTGCTCATGCACTCGCACTGCACACGTGTGCACACACAGGCGTGCACATGTACTCACACTGCACATGTGTGCACACACAGGCATGCACATGTACTCGGCACTGCACACGTGTGCACAGACACATACACAGGCGTGCACTTGCACTGCACACATGTGCACAGACACACACAGGTGTGCACATGTACTCACACTGCACACATGTGTACAGACACAGGCATGCATGTGCACTTGCACTGCACACGTGTGCACAGACACAGGCATGCACATGTACTTGCACTGCACACGTGTGCACAGACACAGGTGTGTGCATGCACTCACACTGCACAGGTATGCATAGACACACAGGTGTGCACATGCACCTGCACTGCACATGTGTGCACACACAGGCGTGCATGTGCACCCACACTGCACACATGTGCACAGACACACAGGCATGCACATGTACTTGCACTGCGCATGTGTGCACAGACACAGATGTGTACATGCACTCACACTGCACACGCGTGCACAGACACACACAGGCATGCACGTGCACCCACACTGCACACGCGTGCACAGACACACACACGGGCGTGCACGTGCACTCGCACACAGAGTCCAACAAGCCTGTCAGGCGCTGACCTGTGTTGCTTGGCTGGCGACGGGATGGGTTTCCTGCTGCCTTTCCGGGGAGCCTTTCCCACCGTTACCTTCCCACTGGGCAGGGCCGGGGGTGACTCGGCGTCTGACAGGCCGTGTGCCTGGGATCTGGGCTCAACAGCAGCGCTTCGTGTGAGATGGCCGCGCCTTGGTGCCCGGTCAGACAGCCCCAGGGTCTTCGCCTCGAACCCCCGCAGGGCTCCAGGGAGGCAGTGATTCCCAGGCCCGAGGTCGCGCCCTGGGGGGGTGCCGTTGGCCCAGGAGTTGGCCCCCGATCCCTGGGTCAGCTGTTGAGGGAGGGACTCTCACCGCTGCTTCAGAGCCTGTGGGGCGGGGCAGGCACTGGCACCTGCCTGGGGTCAGCACTGTTGGCCTTTTGCAGGGGGTGGGGTAGGGTTGGAGGACCATAAACTAGAGGGGTAGATGCAGAGGAAAGGGTCTGGGGGCTGGTTGGGGTGGGGGCTGACCCCAGACGGAAAGGCCAGGGGTTTGGGGTGCAGCATTTCCGTGGGCACCAGCCTCCACGCGCGGCCTCGCTCATGGATGTCTAGTTTCTCCAGCACCGTTTATTGAAAAGACTGTCCTTTCCCCATTGACTGGGGCTTGGCTGAGTCCCTGCCATGCCATGTGACCTTGGGTGGCCTCCCATCTCCGCCCTGGGCTTTGGTGCCTCCATCTGTACAGGTCGGAGCCCAGTCGAGAACTTGGCTACTCCTGATTGGAGACCGGGGAGGTGGCCCAGCACGTTCAGGTCTGGAGGGCAGGTCAGCTCGGAGCTCAAGGCAGGGAGGGCCAGGGAGCCTGACCAGAGATCTGGGGCGTTATCCTGGGGTTTATCTGCTGGCCAGCACAGCTAGGATCGGTGACAATGACCCAGACCCACCTGCTGAGGCTTTGCACGGTGTTGGTGCCCTGGTGAACGACCGTACCTGTCGGCTGCTTTCTTGTGTAGGATTCGGCTCTGGGTGGGGGGACTCTGGGTGACTGCGGTGGCACAGTCTGTGCCGATGGCAAAGCCAGAGACAGAGAAGATGTATCAGGCCCTGCTTTGGCCATTGTGTGCCCCTGAACATGGGCTGGCTGCTGCTCCCCTTCTGGGGCCTCAGTTTCCCCATCTGGGAATAGAGGGTTGGACTGGCTGGGTGACCTCATGGATGGCGGTTTTCAGGGGTGCCCCCTTGTCCCCGCAGGTATCACTTAGGCCACACACATCTGTGTCATTTCTCTCTCCTGTGTCTCTTTCTACCCTGTGGGTCCCCACCCCGGTGGCCGGGAGCTCGTCCTGGTGCCACTGGTGTCTGCCCTTCCTGTAACATTTTTTTGTCCACGTCCAAAGTTAATTAAGTTTTAATTGGCGGATTGTTTCCACCCAGTGCCCCAAGACAGTAATTGTATCTGTCGAAGCCTGACAATTTGATGTTTGCAGCAAAAAAGCTGAATGAGGCTGAGAAGGAGAAAAGAAAAAAATAGCAAAGTATAAATAATTCATTGTAACAAAGTGTCACGGCATGGCACCCTCCTGGAAGACCTTTCTTAAGGAATACTGGTTTTTCTAAAGGTGACCGGGGCGCAGCCCCTCTGGAGTTACAGAGTGTGGGTGGGACTGGGGAGCAGGCCCAGCTGTGGTTCAGAAAGCTGTTCCCGGATCCCCCCGGGCAGCACAGCTGGTGGTCGGGCACGCACATTCCTCGGCCGAGCCGCCATGGGGAGTTCAGGGCTGGAGCCTGGAATGTTCACCCTAAGCCATCCTTTTGATTCTCCATCTTAAAAAAAAAATTTATTGTGATAAGATAACGTAATATAAAATTTACTCTTGTGACCATTTTAAACTGCAATTCAGTGGCGTTAAATATATTCACAGTGTTGCACAACCACCACTATCTTGTTCTAGAATTTTTTCATCATCCCCTCAAAACCCTGTTTCTTCCTCCGCCAGCCCCATCCCTAAGCAACCGCTGATCTATTTGCTGTCTCTGGATTTGCCTGTTGTGGACATTTCATAGAAACAGCGTCAGACAGCCTGTGGCCTTCCGTGTCTGGCTCCTTTCGCAGAGTGTAGCGTTTCCGGGGTTCACCGTGTTAGAGCCTGTGTCAGTTTGTTGTTCCTTTTCACGGCCGAGTAGTATTCCACTGCTGGCTCTACCACGATTAGTGTGTCCATCCTCCGTCCACAGACATGGGGCTGTTTCTGCCTTTTGGCTGTCGTGAATGGTGCTGCTGTGAACATTCGGGTTCGATGTTTTGTCACTTTTTAGTCCTGAACCTCCGGCCCACAGCCGCCCCCGCTCCCAGGGCTTAGGGGACCCTCACTATGACGTGAAGCCCAAGGTTGGTCCAAGGCGGGGACGCTGCCCCTGGTACCCCGAAGGCTCTTCTCTCGAGGGGCAGAGCGGGAGACGCCCGGTCTCCAGACCCCTGCGTCCCTTCCCCTGCCCGCGGGCAGGCCTGCGGCGGTGGGGTTGGTTTCCACGTTAGATCCTGGGTAAGGTGCGGCTGGGGACGGCAGCGACTGGTGCTGCCGTCACCGTGACTCTGCTTCCAGTTCTTTGGCTGCACACCCAGAAGTGCGAGCCTGGGTCACGTGGCAGTTCCGTGCTGAATGTGTTGAGGGGCCGCCGCGCTGTGTCCCGCAGGGGCTGCACCATCACGGTCCTCGTCCTCACCACTCTCGTTTTCTGTGTTTTTTTAATTACGAAGTGGTATTTCATTCATTTGTTCATTCACTGAGCAGTCATTCACGGGGCGCCGGCCGCGGCCAGGCGCAGGGGAGGGCGTGGGGAGAGGATGGAGCTGCCGCCCGGCAGGGGAGTCGCTCCCGAGCGTCTGACACGGGAGGCCGAGGGCTGAGTCTCGGGGAGCACGCTGAGCGAGCACCCCCAGCTTCGTCACCTCCAAGGACCCTGTTCTTACGGCTCCACGTTTTCCAAGATTATACATATTAAGCCAGTGACATTTATTAAGTAATTAGTTTTCTCATTTTTTAATTAATCAAAGACTGATTATGAGTTATAGTTCAAATTAGAGTTTCTGACCCACAGCTGGTAGCGGGGCCCCACGAGGAGGGCACTCGGGGCCGGCGGGAAGCGGGTGAGCGGTGAGGTGTGAGTTAGGCTTTGGGCACCTTCGGGGTACTTGGAGACTCCGGGGACGAGGACCTTCAGAGACCCCAGTTTGGGCCCCTTTCCCTAGTGAAGGCACAGCCCCTCGGCAGGAGGCGGCCACGGCATGACGGGGGCAGGCAGCACCCCACCCCCAGGCCAAGCCAAGGCCTCTATGCCATAGGGCCGCCAGGTGTGTGGGGCCTGGTCCTGGGAGGGTCGGCCAGGCGTCCCGAGGGTGTGGTGTCAGCCAGGGTTCTGCAGGCAGCTGCGTGGACCTTGGTACCCAGGCCTCCCAGGCCAGCTGGACAGGTGGCAGGGCACCGTCACTTCTGCCCAGTGACGAGGGTCTTTCTTGCACCGCCTGTCCAGCAGTGTGGTTCTAGGCCAGCCCAGCACCTGCCTCCTCCTCTGTGAAGCCAGCTTGGCTTGCTCCAGCCTGCTGGGAGTGGCTGGCGGAAGGAGCCCCCAGCAGTCCTCCAGCCCGGTCCATCGTTGTGCCAGCGGGACACTGGGACCTGGTGAGGGCCAGGCTGGCTTTGTGGCCCTCCGTGGGCTGGAGGCAGAGCCTGGGCTTTCTCTTCTGTCCCCTGGCCTCAGGTCCAGGCCTTGCTGGGGCCAACTGGAACGAGGCTCTCGGCTCTGCCTCTCTCTCTGTTGAGCGCCGGGTGCGTGTCTGTGAGGCTGTGTGTGCAGCAAGGCCTGCACGGTGGCCTCTTTGGGCTCCTGGTGCAGGGCTTGGCACATAGAGCGTGGTGCAGACTGATGCCTGGGGCCTGGGCGGAGCAGGGCCGAGGGCAGCGGAAGCCACCCAGGGGCCTGGCCAGCGCGGTCCACAGACCGTTTCCAGGCTCCCTGGGCAGACGGGAGGGTTGGGCGCGGGCGGGTGGGGCCTTCGCTTCTCCACCCCAGGGATGCCAAGAGCCTGATGTTTGCTTTGCTTCCCTGAGACAGACCGCGTCCATCTGGCCCCCGGTTCTGTCCGCCCTCCGCCTGCATTCCTCTCTGATCTGAGCCTGAAACACTTTAGCTGGTGGCAAAAATGGCCGAGCGCCCTTTCTTCCCCCCAGGGTGGGAGGAATGTTCAAGACAAATCTGGTGTCCTGGTGCGTCCCCTCACTGAGCGGGCAACCCCTGACCCGTGGCTTGGAGAGGCGGGGAAGCCGGCCAACTGCCCAGCCACGGCGGGCGGCCAGGCCCTGGGTCCCAGGAACGAACCCCTCACACGGGGCTGTGCTGCTTGGGGGGTGTCCTGAGAGGGGGCCCTGGCGGGAGGGGAAGCAAAGGGCAGGAGGTCTGCAGCTTCAGAATCCGATTTCAAAGCCCATTAGTACCGGCTCTGCAGGGCTGCTGTTGA
Source organism: Indri indri (assembly GCA_004363605.1). NCBI lineage: Eukaryota > Metazoa > Chordata > Mammalia > Primates > Indriidae > Indri > Indri indri. The sequence continues at coordinate 16,058 of RJWJ010013686.1, read as the reverse complement.
CCTCAGGTGGAAGGTTCCAGAATAGCACACAGTCGCGTTTTGACCCCTCGGTGGCAGCGTTAGAGATGTGAAGACATGGTGGTGTGGGAGGTCCGGGGGGAGGCTGGGGACGGGGCCAGTCGGAAAGCAGGAGGGTCGGGGTGGGGCTGGTGGGGGGGAGCATGACGTGGGCTGGCGGTGACGTGGAAGGGCGGCCGCTGTGCGCTGGGGGCTGTGGGTCCTGCAGGTTGGGACTTTGGCCTCAGATGGGCCAGGATTTGAGATCTGCCCCTGTGGTTCTTAGATGTGTGACCTTGGGCCTGCTACATGACCTTGCAGGCCTCAGTTTTCGTACCTACAGTATGGGCACAGCACTGATGTCAGCCTCGTGGAGCTGCGCGGCGGGAGGAAGTGAGCTCTAAAGGACCCAGCACTGCCCTGGCACCGGCGACAGCTCGGAGATTCCAGGCCGACTTGTATAGCGGGTGCCGCGGAGAAGGAAGGCACCTTTCTTCCAGGGGCTGCGCCTGGATTTCCAGACGTTTCGTGGGGGTGGTGGTGGCCGGGGCAGCAGCGGGTGCGGCTCAGAATCCACGACAGGAGCTCTCGAGGGTGTGGACGTGAGGCACTGGCTTTCCGCCCCACGCTGCATTTCTCTCTGCAGCGCCACGCTCCTCCTCTGCAGCCGGGTGGGACGTTCTGATCCCTCCTCGACATTGCTAATGGCTTCCCCGTTAATTTAACTGGAGGAAATCGCCCCGAGATATCTTTCAAGTGGAAGAGGAGAGATGTCCTAGTACTGCGGGCATATCGTTAAGAAAAGCAAATTAAATCATGTTTAATGGTGTTAGAGTCTCAACCACTTTGGAAGATGGAGTTGGTGAAGCAGAGAAATGAGAAACCGCTGACGTCCTTCACAAGGCGGCCGGGGCAGGGGAGTCCGGACTGTGCTCGCGGATGCAGTGCCGGCCGTGGGGCGGGTGGGGGTGGGACGCGGCGCTGGCCGGCCATGGGGTGGGGTGTGGGGTGTGGCTGGGGCTCCGCGGGGCAGTGGACAGGCGGCTGGGGGGCCCAGGGTCTTGCAGGGCTGTGCTCTCACTCCCTCCCCCGGTCTCTCTCGGGAGGCTGGGGTCCAGCCAGGCTTTGCGGTCCCCAAGGTTCTCTCTTCGGGATCTTCTCGGTTCTTGTCTTGGGGGCAAGGACAGGCCAGTGTCGGATGGAACCAACTCAGTCTTTTAACCGGATGCCCAACCGGGGCAGATTGCTGCCTCCCCCACCCCAGCCTTGGTGTCCCCGTCAGTAGAAGGGAGGGTGTCACCTCATCGGGTGGGCTTAGAGAGTGGGGAGGCCCCGAGGGGAGTCTGGGTCGATTCAGTGGGAATAGACGTGGCCCCTCCATGCTCTGTTTACATTTTCGATGGGATAAGTATTTTGTTTTTGAGCTGCCGATGGTACTTTGGAGATTATGTGTCTTTGCAGCTTACTAAAAATGATAGCTCTATCTCTTATAAACATAAAAAAGCCCTTCTGGCAAAAAAGAAAAAAAAACAGCAACATGAGTTTTCTGTTTGTCTCATGGTGGGTTCCCAGCTCTCTGATAAGTCATAAAAAATATTCAACTTGACATTGCACCATTAGAGAATCATTCCTTTGACTTAAGAGTCTGTCCTGTCGATGTAGGTAATCCGTTAGGCTTTGTCGTTCACATCTCAGCGCCAGGGAGTTGAGAACGATCAGGAACAGGTAGAGAACTTGGGCTCCTTGGAGGGGGAGGACAGGAAGAGATGCGGAGTGCAGATAAGTTAGGGCTGTAGGCTGGGCTGTCACAGGCCCCCAGGCTGGGCGGGATGGTCTGTGCAGAGGGACCTGCCCAGGGTGGGGTTTGCAGGTCACTGGCCGTGAAGACGGCAGCCTCATCCTTCTTACTGACCTTTGCCGAGTGTTTGCGAAGCTCTGGCTTCTGTACGTGAAGCCTCGTCTAACCCTTGCGGTTGGTAGGCACCGGCACCGAGGCTCCCGAGTGCGGGTCACGCAGCCAGAGCCAGCGCCGGGACCTCAGTGTCATGCCAGCACCTTCCTTTCCACCCCCGACCCAGCTCGTTCCAGGGTCTGCACACAGAAGGTATGTGATAGGTCTTCTAGCATGGCGTCCCAAGCGTGCTTTACGGGGGACGCTGCGGCTGGCCCGGGGGCAGCGGTGGTCTGCGAGCCGGGCTCGGCCGTCCTGGAGTTGCAGGTGGGCTCGCCGCTGCCCCTCTGCCCCCTTCTCTGCCCGCCCGCCTCGGCCCCGTCTCGCCAGTGAGACGCCCACTCACCCACCCACGTCCTCAAAGTGCCAGACTCCGCGGTGAGAGTCACCCACCTCCTAGGGTGACCCCAGTGAGTGCTTCGGGTCGCCGGGGAGGGCGCTGGGAGGGCGCAAAGCCAGCGCCTTTGTTTGCTCCGGGCGTGGGCCCATGTGGCCACCGCTCGGGTCTTTGTCAGCGCCCACCCCTTCCCTCCCACAGAGAGGCTTTGTCCTGGGGAGGGAAACTTTCCACACGCATCACTGCCAGCTAGCGTCCCACGCCAGCTGGGCTCGGCGCCATTCATCTTGCCCCTTTGTTCCGTCTTATCTGGGCGACACCAAGCCCAGCTCCGAGCTGCGTCCTGGCCTCCCCCAGGAGCCACAGCTTCCCAGGGGTTAGGAGGGAGGGCCGGTCCCAGGAAAGACCCTCCCTCCCTCCCTCCACTCTCCCCGTGGCGGTGGCCGTGGCCTGCGCCCGTTTCCTGCCAGGCTTTGGAAGGGAAGGGAAGAAGCGTGTGTACAGATGTGTGCATCGCATGTGTAGACGTGTGCATTGCATGTGCGTGTGTGTCTTGCATCCTCAAAACTCCAGTTCATTGGGCTTCTCCCCAGAGCCCAGGGGCTCATGTTCTTTGGGAGCTGCGTAGAGCCAGCAAAGGGCCCCTCCTGGGGAGAAATGCAGCTGGACGGTGGCAGCCGTGGCCTGCGGAGTCCCTTGGAAACATCAGGTTGCGGGGGGTGGCGACTGCAGGAACAGGAGACGTCGGTAATTAAACCGCCCGGTTGCACAGAGGGAGGGATGTGGTGTGGCCCGGCTGTGGATGCTCCCTCGGCCCCCGACGGGGAGCAGCCCTGGTGTCACCAGAGCCAGCGAGGACTGATCTGCTCTCTGACCCTGTGCATCTGCCATGTCTGGACATTTCACGTTGTCGGGGCCGTCCATATGTGGTTTTGTCGTGGTGTTGCCGAGGCTCGCCCACGTCGTGGCATGTGCCGGTGCCTCACTGCCTTCTGTGGCTGAACAGCGACTGACCATGTTTGTTTGTCCTTTCGTCTGCTGATGGATGTTTGGGCTGTTTGCACCTTTTGGCTGCTGTGGACACCCGGGTCCAGGTGTGCCGTTCGAACGCCTGTTTCCGTCCTCCTGGGCACATCCCTAGGAGCAGAATTGCCGGGCAGCAGGGTTATTCTGTGCCCACTGTAGTGAGCACTGGCCTCTCTCTAAACTCCGCCCTTCCCATGGCGAGACACGTCTGTACAAATCCTTTTCTGACTCGACGTGACTGTCCCGGTCACCTCCTGGGTTTCAGGTCTGAGGTATTTAAGCTGAGCCGTTGTCGTCTTTGGTTGGGTGTCGGTTTCTGTTTCAGGATTAATGTCAAGCTATAGCCAGCTGCCGTCTGAGCAGGGACCTTTGTGGCTTTGTTGGGGCAGTGGCTGCTGTCCTGGAAGGAGGCAGCATCGGTGACTGTCCCGGGAGTGCTGTCCACGCACGCGGGGCTGAGAACAGAGTGTACTTTGCTGTCCCTGCTGGAAGCGGGCAGAGGTTAGGGGAACAGAGATTAAGGTGCCAAGTGCCCCCTTCCTGCCCCCACCCGCAGTATTCGGCTGCAGCTGCCATACCCGGGCCCAGCACCGCTGAGACACTGGGGATGATGTGTCCAGAAATGCTGGGGTGCAGGTGAAAGGTGCTGCCCTATGCTCGTTCTGTCCTGCGGGGCACACAGCCCTTAGGAAGAGCCGCTCGTTTGCGTAGGAGGACCGCGTGTTCGGACACAGCCTGGTCTGGCCCCAGTCTCGTCTTCCCGGCAGGGCACACCTTCTCGCCGTCTCTGATCTTCGAGGTTCTGTGCTGTTTCCTGTGTTAAAACGTTCCTGGTTGCCGGCGCCCCTGCTGTGTGCGCTGGAGGCTGGGACTGGCTGCCCCGGACCATGGCCGTGGCTGGTCCACGTTCACCAACAGGAGCTGTGGCCGTCCTGAGCTTGGCTGACGTTCCATCTTTGAAGACCAGACTTCTTCCGTTGGCCAGACGGCCCTGACCCGTGGGACCTGGGGCCACCCGTGGGTGGGTTTGGCGAACATTCGGTGCGTGGCCAGCAGCTGGGACCCTCGGGGCTTCTGCTCAAGGCCTGTGCCCATGAGCCTCGCTCCCTGCCCAGCCGGACTTTGCCTGACACGCTTACTTTTCAATGTGGCGTCTTAGCTGTAAGAGTGACGGAGAGGTTGCTGTTGGCCAGGGGCAGGGACAGGTGCTCTTTCTTGGATGCTCAGCTAAGGCGCCTGCCGGCCCGGGCTGGGCCTTGGGACCCTCAGGGTGACCCTGGCCATGCTGTTGTGGGGCATCACCAGTGGACACAAGAAAACATTTTGGGACCGGCGCCTGTTCATCTCGACTGTGTCGATGGTGTCGTGGCGCGTGCGTGTGTCATAACAATCACATCGCTCGCTTCAAAGTGCGTGCGGTTCGCTGTGTGCCGATCATACCGCAGTCGAGTGTTAAAGAATTAAATGCAGTTAAAGTTCCGTTCTCCAGTTGCACCAGCCACATTTCAAGTGTGCCGTGGCCACGTGTGGCTGATGGCTCACACCCCGGACAGGCAGATGCAGCATGTCCATGTTCCCCGGGACAGCGCTGCTCTGGGGCCGGGCCAGGGAACAGGTGTTCCCAGGGGGGACCTGCCTGGGGAGCGAGGCCTGCTCTTTCTGCTTCGTTTTCCCATGTTGAGAATGTGCTTCCAGTCACACAGCAAAAGCGTGAACATATTCCTCTTGCCAGACATTGCAACAGTAGAGGTCAGACGTGTGCTGCAGAGAAGTGGTGTGCGCAGCCGACTTCCCACGGCCCATGTGGCCTTGCCAGGGTCCGGGCCTTCGGGACCAGGGGCCCTCCCAGCTGCACCGTCGTCTCTGGCTCTGTCGTTGCTGCAGTGACATCACCGTACATAAACACAGATGCGTCGAGGTGGCCACGCTTTTTACAGGAGTTTGTTAGACTTCCCACGTCCTCTTCTTTTTTTCAAAGACAGAGTCTTTCTCTGTCACACCGGCTACAGGGCCGTGGTGTCAGCCTAGCTCACAGCAACCTCAAACTCCTGGGCTCAAGTGATCCTCCTGCCTCAGCCTCCCAAGTAGCTGGGACTACAGGTACCACCACCATGCCTGGCTAATTTTTCTATTTTCGGTAGAGACGGGGTCTCACTCTTGCTCAGGCTGGTCTCAAACTCCTGAGCTCGAACAATCCTTCTGCCTCAGCCTCCCCGAGTGCTGGAATCACAGGCGTGAGCCACCGCGCCCACCCGAGACTCATGTCTTCTTCCATACTCAGGGTTGCTCTTATCCAACGGCCCTAGTTCCACATCCTTCCCCAATTTTCTAAATGTATGACTTTGGGGAGGTGAGTCACAGAACCTCAGTCAGCACAGGGTAGACAAGGGAGCCTGCGGCACGGTGCTCCTTTGAGTCCCGTGTGTTCACCTGGAAAACCTGAACCGTAGCCTGCATCAATTATGACAGACTTGACTGCTTATAGCAACCTAAAACAGCATTAGCCTAAACTCACAAGGGTTTATTCTCTCTTGGAAGCCCAGAGGTAGGCATTCCAGGGCAGGTGAGAGGGTATTGCTGTCTCAGGGACCCAGGCCATTTCCCATCTTTTTGTTCTGCCTCTTGAGCACTGGCTTCCAGCCTCAACCGTGGCCCTGAGTGGCTGCAAGAGCTCCAGCCATCACTTCCCATTCCGGGCAATAGGGAGGATTTGGGTAGGAGGGAAGCTGATTCATTTAAGCAGACTTTTCAGGAGGTCCACTCACTGTTTTACTTTGTCTTTATTGGCCAGATCATAGTCAAAAGGCCTCACATGGACTGTGTGGTTTGTCATGGGCTGTCTGGCGTGGCAGTGCTGTTGGCGAGGATGAAGGCAAGGGTGGAGGATGGGAGGCCGCCCGCCATGTCATTACGCTGCAAGCCACTGAGTGTGGGAGGGAGAGCGAGTTTGTAAGCTCTTCCTGTTGGTGCACACAAACAACTTGAAGTTAACACGTTTTGGGAGGTGGGAGTACGCGGTAATAAATAGAAATACAACCTTCAGGTGTGGTGTCAAAATAGAGGCGGAGTGTGTCTTCGGGCCCTGTGCACCTGTGTGTCCTTCATCTGCAAGGCAGCGTCTGGTCTGCAAGCTCTGGCCGCGTGCTGTACGGGCGGCACTGGCTGGGCTCGTGGCCAGCACGTGCCCCAACCCTTGCTGACCTTGGGCGAGCACGGATTTGTGCCGGGTGTGTTCCCAGCACTGTCTGTGTAGCTCGTGCAGGTGGCCCCTGCTGGGTGTGTTTGCAGACCCCGGCTGTGTGTGCTGCAGCTGTCGGCCTACCCCGGCTGTTCTCTAGATGAGGGAGCTGCAACAGCGAGGTCGTCACAGTCAGCAGTGGAGTAGCTGAGTTTTGAACCTGCCACTGGGCTCCGACACAGCTCTGAGTGACTTCCAGGCCCGCACTGCCACCTCACTCCCGGGAAGGCACGAACCTGGCTCCCTAGTGTCCAGACTTGTCTCTGCCGGGAGACGGTTCCTCACAGCGATTCAATAACCGTTTCCTGCAGGACTTTCTCTGCACGGGCAGGGCTGGTCCATTCACCCTTCCTGCGGGTTGCCGCGGGTGCCTGGACGTGGGCCCTGCCCTGCGGTTGTGTAACTCGGAGTCTGAGGTTCTTGCTAGATCACACGGTTCTCTTCCATCCCGTCAGTGGGAGGCGTGAGTGTCTGCATTGGATTCCGGAAGCAGAGCTCCTCCATGTGCCCTGCAGGGCCGGCGGGGCCCTTGCCTTGGCCACACTGCTGGTGACTGGGCCCCGCATGGTGTTTCCAGAGCTGCAGGGGCTGCGAGGCCCACTGAGGCAGCCCCCTGGTGGGGGCCTGCGCCTGCCGCACGGTTGGTAGACGTGTCTGCCTTGGAGAGGAGGAAGTGGGACGGGCCCCTACCTGTTCCCATAAGGGGCTTCGGGCTCAAACGAAGGCTGCTGCCCTTATCTCCTGAGGCTTCCTGGGCCAGTAGATTCAAGATTCCAGATTTCCGGGGAGGCTTTGGTCTTGGTTACAGCTATCCTGGCCTCGAAGGTGTCACATATTTGACATCCGCTGTGGTTGTCCACATGGAGCTGGGAGCCTGGGCCTCCGGGGGAGGGGACACTTACAGGGATTTCCTCGTTGTCTCTGGCCCAGAACCCGGGGCAGGAGCGCAGTGCCAAACTGCTCCCCAAGGGCCTCCGCCACCCGCGGCTTTCGTCTTTGGGAAGTGCTGGAGAACGCTTCTTCGAGATGCGGTGAATGCTGCCACGAACCATATCGGATGTGGCTCGTGGAAGAAAGTGTGACCTGCACTTGAATTCAGAGTGAGTCCCCCACCTCACTGCGCAGAGGGTTCGAGGTGCTGTCGAGAAATAGACGTTATAAAGTGTTGAAGTGTGAATGGAAACTGTCATGACCAGGAGTGTGGAGACCCGGGTGCTGCGTCCGTGCCTGGCCCTGTGCTCCCCGCGGCTGAGATGAGCGGGGGTGGAAGGTCTCGACCCCCTTCCCTCCCACGTGCCGCCTTTGCCGCCGCGCTCCTGGCCATCCCTCTTCAGTGGGGACCCTTCCAGAGAGCTTCGTCCTCTGGTGGCCGCTGGGTCGCAGAAGCTGCTGCGGACATGGAGGGGAGGGAAGAGGGATCGGCCTTCCAGCGGGGTCCCCTCCCTGGGCCTTGGCTTCAGATCTGTAGCCGTGGCGCATCCGCACATCTGTCCCGCGTGTCCTGTGAGGCAGGCAGGGTGCTGGGCGCGTGGACGCCCGGAGCAGAGACCATCCTGCCCTTGGGGAGCTCGCAGCAGGAGCAGACAGTGGTGACCCGGGGACCGTGACCCAGGGACGTGCAGAGCGGCCCGTCCTCCAGTCCCGGGTGGTGCTGGCAGGACTGGGATGAGCTGGGGGTGGACACTGGGGAAGGGGGCGTCCTCGTGTGGTCTTGGGGCCGTCAGGGAGGGGAAGGGTCTGAGAGGAGGGGAGGCTTCCAGGGAAGAGGGTATGGGGTTCGTGCCCAGCCGGCAGAGTGACGGGCAGGGGCAGTGATTGGAAGGCCACCGCAGGAGGACGAGGTGCCCACTGGCCTCACCTGGGGAGCTTCAGCTTGGTGTGCGGCAGTCCTGGGAGCTGAGCCTTCTGCTTTTTGAAGGGGGGGTTCCCTTTACCTTTTACCTTTTCCTGCTGCGGGCCCAGGCTCACCCCGCCCCGTCCATCTCTGCGATGCTGAGCAGCCGCGAGGAAGGGCAGTCGTGCCGCTAAGCGGGGGCCGCCCCTCGGCTCCACCTGCTCTGCTCTCCGGGGACGTGAAGGAGGGGGCTGGGGAGGGCGGCAGTCCCCGGGCCCCCGCCGCACCGGCTGCCTGTGCTGCCGGGTTGCCTGCGACTGTCATTCTCTTTGTTACTTTCAGTCCGGCTGTTGGGAAACTCATTAGGCTTGGCATTTATTTACAAAGGCTGGCGCGGCCCGGGCCGAGCGGAGGACGGGAATTGATTTACGAGGATGGCGCTGGGATCTAGGAAATGTCAGCTTCCCCCTCCAGAGTCTATAAATCAGTTTTGATTCCGGCGAGGCCTTCTCCAATCCCCCAGCTCCACGAGGCCTCCCCGTTGTCTGTGAGCTTGGAGCAGTCGCTGGAGAGCAGTGCGTCTCCTGGCTTTGCTGGCCGGCGGTCAGAGCCTCCCGCTGCACCTGCAGGCTGGCAAGGTCGGCGGGCGCCAGGCTGGGAGGTGCCTTCCGTCCTTCGCTCAGGGGGACGGCCCTCGCACACGGCCACGCCGAGCCAGGGTTCTGAGTGTCACGCACCGGGCACTGGGGAGGGGCTGCACGCAGGAGGTCTCCCATGGCTCCTGGGCAGGAACGGCCATCCTCAGCATGGCACAGAGGCTCTGAAGCTGGTGGTTGGGCCCATTGTCCGGGGCTGTCCTGGGCCTGCCAGGGTTTGCTTTTCCGCAGGGGAGTGAGAATGTATCTGAAGTGCCGTGGCCCGTGTGTGTTTCCGGCCACGCTTGGTTGAAGGGGGTGTGGGAGACGTGCGACGCCCGAAAGCCCAGCCAGACCCTCTCCTCGCGCCGGCCAGGTGCGTGGAGCAGGGCAGCTCATCTTGGCTCACGGAGGGGCTCGGGGCCCCGCTGGCAGGCCCGGGGTCCTCGCTCTCACAGGCCTCCATGTCCATCTGTTGGGGAGGGGTGGGATGGGGCCAGGGTCCAGGTGCTGTGACCTGGGTGGGTCCCAGGGGTGGTGCTGGGGAACCTGGGACTCCGCACATCAGGGGTGAGGGGCACCCAGAGCCTGGGCTCCGGAGGGACCCCACGGCCCCTAGCTCTCCTGGCCCTGGTGGGCCCTCGCGTCTGCGCTTTTGGCCTGTGAGCTGTGCCGGGTTCTGGAACATGAGGTGGTCGGCAACCTGGGAGATATGGACTCGAGTCTGTGTGCAGAGGGCTTGGATGTGGGTCAGTCTCTGGGCCTCGGGGGCACCTCAAAGTCCTCCAGCCGTGGTCCCTCAGCATTTTGTGGACCTGGTTTCACAGGTGGCTGATCTGGCCCGGTGGCTGCCGTGTCATTGCCCGGCTCCATTTCCTGACACCTCCCTGCAGGGTATGGTTCGAGCTGCGGTTGGGGGCACCGGGCCCCGGAGTAGGACAGGCCTGGAGTCTAGGTGCAGTCAGGGCATACCCAAGAATGGGAGGCCTCGCACCTTCACACAGCGCCGTTCTTCCCGGGCAGGGGCAGGTGCCTGCGGGGCAGACGGCCCTCTGTTTTCAGCGCTCTGTCTGGGCAGCTTGTCCACCGGCGATCCTGCGAGCACCGGGGTCGGCGGGCGGTCTGTAGGGTATCTGAACGTCCCCACAGAGCCTGCAGCCGTGGAGGGGCCAGCACCTGTGGCTATCGGGAGCTCACCCCACCCTGGGACTGCTGGTGCCTCCAAACCTACCCTTGTGGAAGACCCGTGCCTGCTGTGGGGCTGGTGGTCCTAGGCTGTCCCCAGGGCAGCATCTGCCCGGTGTCTCTGTCACTGCTTCAGAGGGGGTGGGTTGGGGGTTGGCGGGAAGAACGATGGCGAGTGTCCGGGCCCAGGTGGGCTGTACCTGGGCAGAGGGGACAGGCGTGTTGGGCTCAGGAGGGCATTGTGTCCTCAGGAGCCCCGTCCCCAGCAGAGCTGCTGTCCTTGTCATGGTGCCACGGAGCGTGGCGCCCTCTGCCCCACACTCCTTCAGCCACCGTGTCTGCCTCTGTGCCAGGCCCCCGAGTCCGACCGTCAGCACAATGGCAGGGGACAAGGGCTGAGTGCGCCACCATTTCCTGTAGGGTTTTGGGGTCCCTCAAATGTACAGATTTTTAGAATCCCTGGGCCTGTAGAGGGCCTCCTTCCACACCCCAGTGCTCGGGGGCTTCACAGGTCCATCTCAGCAGCTGGCTTGGCAGCTTGCGTGGTCAGGGACACACCGAGGGGCCCTGCGGGTGGATGGGGCCCTGGCCATAGTCCTAGCTCCCCAAGCCCCGTGCGGGAGGGGGCCCCTGAGGGTGAGGGTGCTGGCCATGGACTCCAGCTGTGAGGGACCCTGTCAGTGTCCTCTGCTGGAAATGGCAGTGACTGCGTCCCTCCCATGTGAGGTGTGCGACGGCTTGGTGCAGGAAGCAGGGACGGAGTTTATTGGAACTGGTGCCACAGCTACCATCAGACCTCGGGGGTGGACTGTGGTCATGGGCAGGAGAGTGGGGCGGTCTAGGAGCCAGGACCCGCCACGGGGAGCCTCGGGCCAGCTGCCGTCCTGACGTGTCTGGGACGGGCGTGTGCTGTGGGCCCCTGCGCGTCGCAGGGCTGGCTTCCTGTGAGTGTCGTGCTGCCGCCGGCGTGGGCACTAATCGAATTCGCACGGTCGTCTGGGAGTGATTGCAGGTGCTTCCTGGTTTGAATTTCATAGCACCCCCGAGGACATGAACTCAGAAAATGAGGCATTGATCTTGCTTTTATTGGTACATTAGATGCGTTGAGGTTTTGAAAGGGAAGACTTGGGTTGTTCTCTGCCTTTTTAAGGCCTTAGAGCGTCTGGAAAAAGCATTCGCTCTTGCAGTCTCCAGAGGGTCTCTCAGAAGAACAAAGCCGCGGGTGGCAGCAGGGCCCGCTGAGCGTGGGCCCCTCGGGAGAGCTGGCACTGGGGCCGGGCCGGCGGCCACGGCACGGGCTGCAGCCCCGTCTGCTTGTTGGTAATTCGGGGTGCAGAACGTGCCCAGATGGGCAGACGTGCCCAACACAAGCTGATCCCACCTTTTTCCCAGCAAGAGGATTTTCAGTTTCTTGGTCAACATGATTTTGTAAGGTTTTAGGGATAGGTGAAATAGTCAGACGTTCACTTACATATTTAATTTGCTAATTTATTTACATCTTTAAAAGCACGTTATAAAAATCGCGTGTCACTGTGGAATCGCTCACTTCCACTCGCGATTTGTGAAACGCATTTCTTCACCCTTCCCGTGGCCTTCACGCCAGGGTCTCCGCGTCCCCAGCGGCGTGGACGCTGCCTGGGTTTGCGCTCGCCGCTCCAGGCCTTCCTTGTCCTTGCGGGGTGCTGCCGCCCAGAGCCTCTTCGAAGGCTACTTTTCAGCTACGTCCACACTTGTGGGGTCACTAGGAAGGGGAGGGGATCCGTGCTAAACTGACTCACTTTGCTTTTCAAACCCAAGTGCATTGAGTGCGCCCTGAGCCGCCAGACCCAGCGCTGCTGCAGCCATGGCAGACTCGGCCCTGAGAGGGCTGGAAGGGGTTTGCGGCCGAGCCCCCGTCTTTTGTAACAGGTTTGGGGAACAGAACCTCTTCTGATACGCAGGCGTGTGTGGCAATTATGTCTCATGGGATTGTCGGCTTTGAGACCCACGTGGGGTCCTGGGGCCAAGGCGGACCTGGCGTGTCCTCAGGGAGCGGGAGTGGGGTGGATCCCGGACAGCTTGGCGCAGGGGCCCCGGCCAGGGCTAGAGGAAGGGGCCTGAAGGATGGTGGGGGACGGGGCTGGGACCCTGCTGTGGTGTTGACCCTGGGCCGGGTGCCCCGAGTGTGCCCTGTGTCGAGCCCGCCGTGTTGGGACCTGTGCTGCTCTGGCCTCCTCCTGGGAGGCGTGTTCTGGAAACAGAGGTCCAGGCCGCCTGCTGCACACACACCTGTCTCCCAGCCCCTGCCCCTCCTGGGCGCAGGACGTCCCTGTGTGACTCTGCCCTGGCTGCCCCCGTCTTAAACCGCTGCGGTCGTTGCCCCCCAGGCCTGGAGGCAGCCGTCTGAGACGCGGGGGCCCAGGACCGGCTCCTCGGGGACCCTCAGGAGGATCGGTTCCAGGCTCTGCCCGGGTTGTCTCGTCTTGTCCCTCTGCGCCTGCCTGTGTCCCAACTTCCCCTTTTCATAAGGACACCGGTGACCTTGATTAGCGCCTGCCCTGGTGACTTCGTCTCACTGGATCTCTGTGAAGACCCTGTGGTCCTGGGGGTGGCACGCGCACCTGGAGACGCAGTTCAGCCCCAGACACTCATTTCCGTTCTGCAGAGATGCACGTCTGCCCTTCACCTGTGTGTGGGATGCACTCGCACCTGTACCCTCCCCACGGACACCCGGATCCCAGCGCGCTCGGCCTCGGGGTGCTACAGCAGGTTAGCAGACGGACGAGCAGTTTCTCTGCTTGAGCACTGGGGAAACGAAACGTCTCGGGGGGACGGTGCCCCCCAAACAGGTGCTGGCCGAGTCTCATAAGCCTCCAGTGGGAACATGACAGCCCCATGGCCACAACTGTGTCCACGTGGGAGAGCTTTGGTCAAATTCAAACAGGGCCGTCCCTTCACGTGCTGGTGTGCCCACGGCCGAGGCTCTTGCGTGCCCCAGGCGTGGTGCGTGTGGTGTGTGGATTGTGCCGCGAGACCCTCGCTGAGTCTGGGCAGAGCCTGTTTCTGTCCCATTGTGCAGATGAGAAAACCGAGGCTTGGGGAGGTGAGTTGGCTGCACACCCAGGCTGGAGCTGATGGGTCCTGGGTCCTGCCTGGAGAGGTGGGGGTGGGGTGCTGTGGTCTGAGCCTCAGGAAGCTGATGCAGTCACCTGGGGTCGTGACCACTGAGGTGTGGTGGAGACGTGTGGGTAGGACACAGACCCAGCCCGCACGCCAAGCCCCCTCGGAGGACAGGGTCACGTGGCCCATCATGGATGCCGAGAGGTGGACAGTGGCCTGTTGGAGGAATGGTGGGGAAATACCCCAGGAGGGGCAGGGAGACCCCCTACCCGCAGCTCTAGGGCCTTGCCGGGGTCGGGGGGCAGAGCAGGGCCTGCCTCCCACATGGTCTCTCCGGTGACAAGATGGTTGGACTTCACATGGCACTCGGGGAAGCTTCTGGGCCCCTCAGGCCAGGCCTGACATGGCGCAGGTCACTTCCGACTTTCCTCACTGGTCAGGGCCATGCCAGCTGGGCCTGGGGAGGGGCGCAGAGCCTGGCTTCTCTCTGGACACCGCCTTTAATCTGTCTCAGTCTCCCTTTCCCAAAGGTCAGGATGGACACGATCTGACGTGACCTCAGGTGAGAAGTGTGTCACCTGGGCCTGGTAGGTCACAGGTGCCCGGTACAGGGCCACCACTGTGACCGCTGGGCCTCAGGGTGGGGCTTTTCCGTGAAATGTACCTGAAACTGGGCCACGACTTTAAATGTCGGGTGAGAGGGTTAAAAAGGATCTTCTGTGGAGGGTCTGGTGCTGTGGCAAGACCACTGGACACGGCTTCCGGTTCTCTGGCCGCTCTGCTGGCTCCTGCTGGCACCGGCTTAATCCCTGGCCACCCTGCCTCAGTTTCCCCCTCTGTGCTTGGGAGCCCTAGGCAGGCCCAGCCCCGAGGTCTGGCCCAGCCTGTCCAGCTCCCAGGCGAAGTGCTTCAGAAGAGCTTGGCGCCCTCAAAGCTGGGGGGTGGGTGGGGTTCTGGCAGAAGCTCTTGGCCTGGTTGGGCAGGATGTGCTCCAGCCCTGCGGGCCCCTCCCGGCTCCTGGTGGCCCGGCCGCCTCTGCTGGGCCTTCGCAGATTTCCCGCAGGTGGGAGGGCTATACGTTTCCACAGAGGAGTCTTTGTATGTTTTGAGACAGGTTCTCCCTCTGTTGCCCAGGCTGGAGTGCAGCGGTGAGATCATAGCTCACTGCAACCTCCAACTCCTAGGCTCAAGCATCCTCCTGCCTCAGCCTCCCAGGTAGCTGGGACTACAGGTGTGTGCCACCATGCCCGGCTAATCTTTCTATTTTTAGTAGACATGGGGTCTTGCTCTTGCTCAGGCTGGTCTTAAACTCCTGAGCTCAAGCGATCCTCCCACCTCGGCCTCCCGGAGTGCTAGGATTACTGGTGTGAGCCACTGTGCCCGGCCCCGCAGAGAAGTTTTAACGGCAAATGGTGCCAAGTCCCTGGAGTTGGAGGCAGGGAACATTCTGGAGGCCTGGGGACAGGGGTCTTTTTGTTCTTTGCCCCATTAATACTGAGACCTGTTTTGTCATCCGTATCGATTGAATCAAATGTTTGAAGTATCTGTGTCATCATGGTCTCGCATTATCTTGATGTTGGCAACTCAGAAACCCCGTTCTTGGCCTTTATTGAACAAGGCGGATAAGGCCGTCTTGGCAGATCCGTGGTGGACTTACTGTTACTTCCCACAGCGACCCCCCCCCACCCGTGGGAGGCCTGTGTCGCTGCAGGGGTGGGAGGGAGCAGGACTGTCTGGCCGGGCTGCTATCGAGGATACTGGGGCTCAGCTCTGGGCTGGGGAGACGGGAAGGGGTGTGGGGTGTGACCCCCAGCCTAGCCAGCTGGGCGAGAGCTGACGGAGTGTGAGGAGCTGGAGCTGCCAGTCGTCAGCGGGTGGGGGAGGTGTCGGGGAGGCAGCTGGCGGTTACAGGGGTGCAGAGCAGGGTCTGAACCCGTCTCTGGAGCAAGCCCTGGCTCCCACCCGGGCGTGCCCTGCACCAGCCTCCTGACCCAGCCAGGCCAGAGGCTGCACCCGCCGGACACCTCCACCGCTGGGCCGCGGGAGGGGAGTGAGTCCTCCTTGCTTTGTTTGCCAGCCTCCGCCGGCCCTGTCCCCGTCCTCCAGCAACGACCTGCGCGCTGATAGACTGGACCACGTCATGCCACGGCGTTCTCGCCAGTCTGACATTGGTCACGGTTGCGTTTTCAAGTTTCTAAACAACAACAAGAAGAAAAACTCCAAAAAGGCATGGCTGTTTGTGTTAACAGTGGCGTTTCCTCTCGATCCAAATCCAGTGGGAGCCAACGTCTGGCAGGAAGTTCTGAAATCCCACCGAATGTCGCTGGGCGAGCAGAATGGCGCCGGGTACCACGGAGTGAGCAGCAGCCTCCAGGAGTCGCCCTCACGGCAGCGACAAGTTTTGCGCGGTTGAGACCCGTGATGAAGCTGCTTGAGACCCGCTCATGGAGCGGCCGTTTCCGGTCATCGCTTGCCGAGCATTTCTCCAACTTCCGTAGAGACGCGAGCGCGGAGTCAGGTGGCTCCGGCCGTTAAAGGCTGCTTTTGCCGGTGTAGAAAGCCGATGTTCTCGCTCTCGTTTTACAATAACAGCTTTATTGAGATATAACTCACATGCCGCAGAGTTCACCCTTTCCGAGTGTGCAGATCGTGGTTTTAGCGCGTGCACAAGGCCGTGCACCCCTTGCTGTTCTCAACACATTGTCATCGCCCGCAAAGAAAGCCCACGCTGACAAGCGCCCTCATTGCCTGGCCCT
>RJWJ010013685.1:0-39326 GCA_004363605.1 Indri indri | reverse complement strand
GCAAAACCTGGGAAAGAACCAGCAATAGTAAGCAGCTACATCTGGAAAGCTTCTTTGTCTCTTCTGGCTCGATCCTCTCCTTCCCCACTCACAGACACCTGGAAGGGTGAGCAGAACCTGCAAGAAGGTCTAGATAGAGCAATGTACCCAGCACAACAAACTTCTTTGCCACGTAAGTCAGATTTTCTCTCTTTATTCCGAGAGCATCTGGGCAACCAATGGGTAAAGGATTATATAGGATTGTATAGGATTCTCACCACATTTCTCCTCCACCAAGAGACATCTGGCAGGCAGACCTGGAAATAATGCCTCCATTCCTTTAGGCAGCACCAGCTGGGGACATGGGGAGCACCGGTGATAACATATAAACCAAATGAATCAAAACAATACCACAAAGGTATTGAACACTAAATTGTCATGGCCACCACAGCATACAAACATATGCCAAGAAACATGCTAAACCTCAACAGGGTGGTTGCTTGTTAGAATAATGGATTTAAATAAGGCACAGAGTTTCGTAGCATAAAAAAGACAACATATAATCAAAAATCACCTGTTATACTATGAAGTAAGAAATAATGATTTTAATGAGGAAAGATAATCAACTGATTTCAACCTCAAGATGAACCTCAGGTTGGTATTGTCTGAGAAGGATTTTAAAACACTTGACAAAATAATCCTTCAACAAACATATTCAAATTTTCTTAAAACTAATGAATAAATAGAAAATCTCAGCAAAGAAATATAAGTTATAAAAAGGAATCAAATGGAAATTATAAAACTGAAAAATATAATAACCAAAATAAAAACTAAGTGATGAAGACAATACCAGGATGGAGATGAAAGAAGATAAAATTTGTGAAATTGAAGACGTATCAATAGAATTCACCCAGTCTTAACAACAGAGAGAGAGAGAGAGAGAGAGAGAGAGTGCAAGAGAAAATGAATAAAGCCTTAGAGGCCTGTGAGACAATAACAAATGATCTAATATTTGTATTACTGATGTCTCAGAAGGAGAGGAGAAAGAGAATGAGGCCGAAAGAATATTTAAATAAACAATAGCTAAAATTTTCAAAAATTGGCAAAAGACACCAACATAAAGATTCAAAAAGTTGAGTGAACCCAAACCTGATAAACTCAAAGAAAATCACATAAAGAGACATCATAATCAAACTTTTTGAAAACTAAGGATAAAAAAGTCATAAAATGAGGCAGAGAGAAAGGATGCATTCCATATAGAGAAACTCCAAGTTAAATGAAAGTAGGATCTCATTTGAAACCTTGGAGTCCAGAAGGATCACAGTATTTTCCAAGTACTGAAAGAAAAAAAAAAAAGCTATCAACTGAAAACTCTATATTTGTTAAAACTATGTTTCAATAATGAAGGGAAAATAAAAATATAAGACAAAAAAATCCTAAGATAATTTGTAACTAGCAGACCCACCCTTAAAGAGCATCTAAAAGAAATTCTTCAAAAATACAGGAAATGATAAAAGAGAGAATCTTGGAGCATCAGAAAGAAAAAAAGGAGCAAAGGAAATAGCAGAAGTCTGGCTACATAAAATAGGCTATATTTCCTCATAAGTTTTATAAATCATATTTGATGATGGAAACAAAAACTATAACACCATTTGATACTCAGGACAATGATATTTATAAGTAGGGAAAGGAAAAAGACCTGAATGGAAACAAAGTTTTTACATTTCACTCAAAATGGTAAAATGTCCATATCAGTAGAACATTGTATAACATACACATATTATTATATACAAAGAATATGCTATAAAAACTATGCAAAGAGATACATACAAAAGTATAAAAAAAATCAAGATGGAATCCTAAAATAAACTTCAATTACCTTACAAGAATGTAAAAATAAGAAATAGGTATGAGAAAGAAAACAAAAAGAAAACAAATAATAAAAAATCAGACTTAAGTTGTAGCATATAAAAATTAAATATAAATAGTCTAAACACAAAAATCAAAAAACAGAGGTTGGCAGTATCAGGGTAGGGGGGAAACAAGACCCAACTGTATGTTGCTGTATAGAAGAAACTCAGCCTAAATTGAAGGGCATAGCAGATTGAAAGTAAAATAATATACAAACTTTAATTAGAAAAAAAGCAGAAAGGGCTACATTAATATCTGACAAAGTAGGCTTCAGTGCTAGAAAATTACCATGGACAAAGAGGGACATTATATATAATAAAAGGCTCAATCTATAAGGAAGACATAATGATCATAAATGTGAATACAATAAACAACAAAGACTCAAAATACACTAAACAAAAACTAAAATGCTGGAAGGAGAAATAGAAGAATCCACAATAATAGTTGGCAATATTAAAATTCCCCTCTAAAGGCCCCCTTTGATCTAGATCAAATAGCCTCCAAATCATAAGGATACAGAAAACCCGAAAAACATAAACAACCAATAAGATTTAATTGACATATGTAGAAAAGTCTGCCCAACAAAAGAGTAGACATTTGTTTCAAGCACTCATGAAACAGGCACCAAGAATAGACCATATTTTGAATCATAAAACAAAATAGAGCAATTTAAAATATTTGAAATTATATGCAATGTTTTATCTGACCATAGTAGAATTGAACTATAGATCAATAACAAGAAGACAATAAGAAATTCTATAAACATGTGGAAATTAATTAACACACCTCCAAATAAGCCATGAGTCAGAGAGGAAGTCTCAAAGAAAATTTTAAAAATACATAGAACTGAATGAAAACAAAATTACAAAATATATAAATGCTAAAGCAGTGCTAAGGGTCATTTATAATACTATGTGCTTATGTTAGAAATGAAGAAATATCTCAAATGAATGACCTAATTTCTAACCTCAAAAAACTAGAAAAAGAGAGTAACATAAACCCAAATCAAGCAGAAGAAAAGAAGTAATAGAGAGCAGCAGTCTATGGAATTTAAAATGAAATTATAGGAAACTCAATGACAAAAAACCAATTCTTAGAAAAAAATCAATAAAGTCTATAAACCACTAGCAATACTCAAAAAAAGGGACAAAATACATACATGGCTAACGTCAGGAATGAAAGAAGTGATATCATTACAGATGCTACAGTCATTTAAAAATAATAAGAAAAAATTTCTAACAATTCCACACATAAATTTGACAACTTAGAATTGGAAGAATTCCTTGAACACCACAAACTACAGTAACTTAATCAAGATAATAATATAGGCAGCATGAACAGTGTTATAAGCATCAAAATACTGAACTCATAATTTAAAGTGTCCTGAAAGAGAAATCTCCAGGCCAGATGATTTCACTAGAAAATTCTACCATTTAAATAATTATAAACAAGCTCTTACAGAACATAGAAGAAAAGGGAACACTTCTGAATTCATGTTATGAGGCTTGTACTATCTTGACAGCAAAACCAGACAATGACAATACAAAACAAACAAGAAATAAATGAATAAATAAAATATAAAACAATATCTGTCATAAACTGGGACAAAACAATCTCTAATAAAATACTAGCAAACCAAATCCCAAAGTGTATGAAAACAATGATATACCATGACCAAGAGGGATTTAATCCATGTATCCAAGGGCAAGTCTGGTTTAACATTCAAAAATTAATCAGTGTAACCCATCATATCAATAAGTTACAGAAAAAAATGACATGATCATATGAATTGACACAGAAAAAGCATTTGACAAAATTCACAACTTCTTCATGATAAAAACTCTCGGCAAGTTAGATGGAATTACTCCAATTTGATAAAGGTCATCTAAAAATACAGACATCTAAAGTCATACTTAATGGTGAAAGACTGAATGGTTTCCCCTAATAGTGGCAACAAGGAAAGGATGTCTGTCTCACCACTCTTACTCAAGATAGTATTGAAAGTTCTAGCTACGGAAATAAAGCAAGACAGAGATGTAAAAGGCATGCACTTGGAAAGTGTTCGGGGGGAGACAAACTATCTTTGTCTCCAGATGAAATGATTGTCTACATATAAGATAACATGGACTCTAAAAACTAACATACAAAATCCTACTAAAAAGGGAGTCCAACAAGGTCAGAGGATATACTAACAACGAGGAAAAATCAATCACATTTCTATATACTCACAAGGAGCACGCAGAAACCAAAGTTAAAAACACATTATCATTATCATTTATAATCATTCCAAAGAAATTAGATATTTAATTATACACTTAACAACACATGTGCAGGATCTTTGTGTGAAAAATTACAAAATGCTGATTAAAAAAAATCAAATGGGATCTAAATAAACGAAAAGACATAGCACATTCATATATTGGGAGACTTACCATGGCAAAGATGTTAATTTTCCTCAAATTGATCTGTAGGCTTAACTCATTTCTTACCAAATCCCAGCAAGTTTTTCTCGCAGTCTCGAAAGCTTATTTTAAAATTTATATGGAAAGGTAGAGATATTTGGATATCTAAACTAATCTTGGCAAAGAAAATTAAAGTGTGAGGAATTACTCTATTTGATACTAAGAATTACTCTATAGCAAAGGTAATTAAGGTAGCATGATGTTGGCAGAGGTATTGACACATATATCAATGGAACAAAACACAGAACTCAGAAATAGACCAATGCAAATATACTCGACTGATTTTTTTTTACAAAGGTACACAGTCAATTCAATGGAGGAAGTTAGCTTTTTCAACCAATCTGGTCAGAGCAATCGGACATTTGTAGACCAAAAAAAAAAAAAAAAAAGACCCAAACCTCAATGTAAACTCCACATTCATACAAAAATTAACTCAAAATGTACCATAGATTTAAATGTAAAACTTAAAATTTAAAAAAAAATTAGAGAAATCTTCAGGATCAAGGGTTAGGCAAAGAGTTCTTAGATATGACACTAAAAGCATGATTAAAGGACACTTGATAAGTTGGACATCATTGAAATGAAAAAAATATATTTTGCTCTACAAAATACCCTGTTAAAAGAATGAAAAGTCAAGCCACAGACTGGGAGAAAATATTTGCAAACCACATATCCATGAAAAGACTTGCATCCAAAGTATACAAAGAAATTACAAGGCTCAATAATAAAAAACAATGCGATTAGAAAACAGGCAAAACACATTAACAGGCATTTCACTAGAGAGGATACTCGGATGGCAAAGAAGCACATGAAAATATGTTCAACATCATTAGCCATCGCGGAAATGCAAATTAAAACTACAAAAAGATTCCCTTACATATCTGTTAAAACGGCTAAAATTTAAAAACAGTGACAGCAACAAATACTGGCAAAGATGCAAAAGCACATTACTCATGCATTGCACATTGGAATGTAAAATGGTATAGCCATTTTCAAAGGCAATTTGGGATCTTCTATTAAACTAAACACACAATAGGCATATGACCCAGAAATTACACACATGGGCATTTAGCCCAGAGAAATGAAAACCACGTTCACATTAAAATTGTATAAGAATATTAAAGCAGCTTATTTGCAATAATGAAAAACTGGAATCACCCCCTTTGTTCTTCAACAGGTCAATGGTCAAACCAACCTGTGGTACACATAACGTGAAATAATACTCAGCAATAAAACAGAACAAAATACTGATACATGCAAGGACTTGGTTGAATCTCCAGGGAATTTTGCTGAGAGAAAAAACTAGAAGGTTATATACCATATGATTCAATTTATATAACATATTTGTGACAAAATTTTAAAAATAAAAGCTTTCACAGTTTAGGGATCGTGAGTATGAGACAGAAGGGAATGACCGTAGGTGTAGTTATAACAAAGCAACAGGAGGGATCCTTGTGCAATTGGAACTGTTCAGTATCTTGACTGTGGTAGCAGATACAAGAACCTACATAGGTGATAAAAATGTATAAAACTTAACAACACAGACACAGACACATTCACATAGACAGACAGACAGACACACACACACACACACACACACACACACACACAGTTCCAGTAAAGCTGTGGCACTTGTAATAAGATAGGTGGATTGTATCAATATCAATTTCCTAGTTGTGGTATTATCCTACACTTTTGCAAAATGTTACCCTTGGGGGAAATAGGAAAAAATGCATAAGGGATTTCTTCTGTTTTATTTCTTACAGCTGCATGTGAATCTTCAATCATCCGATTTAAAAAAAAAAAAAAAAACAAGACATCCCAGCAAACTTTCTCCCTTCCTCTCTCTCCCTCCCACTCTGTCTTCCCTCACACCACCCCCCAACATTTTCCTTCAACCCTGTCCATCACACTTCAAGAGGGCTAATGCTCTTCTTATGTTGCAACTGTGGTGAAAAATGGGCTTCTGATGAGAGAGGAAATGAGACAAAGTCTCTGTTTTCTAGGGCAGAAGCATCTTCAGCCCTTCTCTCCATGGGTAGCACAAACAAGCAAACGTGAGTGCCAGTCACAGGTTGGTCAAAATGCAGGATGAGCCCCAAAAATGGCAAAATGAAAATTAGATATTCATAATGTGTTAATAGCTTGTTCCTTTCCTACCATATGTCAACTGTTTGATTCCCATTAAAAATGGGATGGTATGCTAAATCAGAACTTCTCAACAAAAGAGAACCAAAATAATTGCATATCTAAATTTAGTTTATGTAAATGAGAAAAACATAAGGGAAATTATAAAAAGGTTTATGTCTAATACTAAGTAATAGGCAGAAAATATCACACTAGTAACTCTGAACAAATAGAGAAAAAACAGTAACATCTATGGAACCACATTTTGCTGGGAAAAAGGAAGATCATACATGTATGTATATGAATAAAAACACATTCATATTTTAACACTAACTTCAATGGGTAATTTTACAATAAACAGAAATATATGTTTTTATTATAAAAAGAAAACAACAAATGAATCATCGTTCATGCTGGTCAAATAAATAATTTGTATAGACATTAATCTCTGAGTGAGCCATTTAGTTCTGGGTTATTATATTCACCCACCTTTCTCAACCAATCTCAAAAAAGCAGCATTTTGATTTTTTTAAACCAAACATCTGCCTTATTTAAAATTTAGTGATGTGAACATGAAAATACTTTAAAACTAAATTAAAATGTTAATGCAAGTTTGCAAAAATCCGATTAACAATATATTCAATTGTTGAATGTTTTAAGTTATTTTAATAAAAAATACTAGAGAATGAGGCCTCCATTTGTTATAAATTCTACAATTTTCTAAAAGTTTGCCCTCTAACTTCAGCTGTAAGGAAACTATAACTACAAAGCAGAGAAAATACAGAATTTACTTTGTTATTTTTATTTGATGAGTGTCAAAAATGTCAGCATGAAATATGAAGATTACATACCCAATTAAAGGGATTTCTATTGTCTTATTTCCCACTGAAATAAGTAGTTGGTCAAAAGTGTCTTCATCTGTATCAGGATGATATTCCACCATAGCTGTCATCTGAAGGCCAGAAGCAAGTGCTTTATCCAGATTGGTCAAAATCAGTTTGAACTTCAGTGAGAGAAAAAGAATCAACTTATACGTCTTAACTCCTTATAAGGAAATAATGTGAGCAACTATAGTTAGGAGTATATACTATTATCAAAACATAGCCCTTATTCCTGCATTAAAGGCAAAGACTTTTTATCTTGAATTGGCAAATAATAATTGTATATATTAATATTTATGGGGTACAAGGTGATATACCAATACAAATATACACTATGGAATGAACAAATCAGGCAAATTAACATATCCATCATCTCACATACCTATCATTTCTTTGTGGTGAGGACATTTAAAATCTACTGTTTTAGCAGTTTTGAAATATATAATACATTATTAGTAACTATACTCTCCTTACTGTGTAATAGATCACCAGAACTTATTCTTCCTGTTTAATTGAAACTTTGTACCCTTTGACCAACATTTTCCCTTTCCCTACCCACCCTATTCCCCAGCCTCTGGTAACCACCATTCTATTCTTTACTTCTACGAGTTTGAATTTTTAGCTTCCACATCTAAGTGAGATCATGTGATATTTGTCTTTCTGTGCCTAAAAACAAATAATTAATGCCCGTGTTTATATCTGTCAGATTCTAGATACTTAAGATATGCTTTCTACAGTACACAAATTGAATCTGGCCAGGCAGTTGAGAAATGCGTAAATGCTCATAGGCTACTTTAGAAATATGAGATACTTACAGAACTGATGTGGCCTCTATTCTAAGCAGCTTAAAATCTAATACAAAAAATGAAGAGCAACCTAATAAAAATGTTGCTCAATCATATACATCTGCCATCCCCAACCCTCTGGAACAGTACCGGTTTGGGGTGGCCTGTTAGGAACAGGGCTGCACAGCAGGAGGTGAGCAGTGGGTGAGCGAGGAGCTAAGCTTTATCTGTATTTACAACCACTCCCCATCCCTGGCATCACCACATAAGCTCCACCTCCTATCAGATCAGCGGTAGCATTAGATTCTTATAGGAGCTTGAACCCTACTGTAAACTGCTCATGCGAAGGATCTAGGTTGTGCACTCCTTATGAGAATCTAGTGCCTGACGATCTGAGGTGGAGCTGAGGCGGTGATGCTAGCGCTGGGGACCAGCTGCAAATACGGATTATCATTAGCAGAGAGGTTTGACTGCACAATAAATGTAGTGTGCTTGAATTATCCCCAAACCATCCCTCCACCCCCGGTCTGTGGAAAAACTGTCTTCCATGAAACCCTTCCCTGGTGCCAAAAAGGTTGGGGACTGCTGATATATTAATACACACATAATATATACATGCATGCATATACATATGTATATTTCACATACAGAGAGAATATAGTATTTTAGATACTTTTTGTATGACAGCTTAGGTTTCACAACTTGGAGAAAATATACAAGAGGAATAGACCAAAGAGGAGAAAAACACTTTTGTTCTGGTAAAAACACTTGTTAAACTTCAGGAAGTACATGAAGGGAGAAAAAGGAGAACTGATATCTGTGGTGCACTTATGATGTGTCAAGCATTCTACATCCATTATCTTACATAATACACTTCTACAGTCCTGTGGGGCTGATATCAAGGCTCTCAGCATACAGATGATGAAACTGGGACCTATAGAGTGTAATTAATGTCTAAAGTCACTCAGGCAGCAAGGATTCAAAAGCACTTATCTATCTGATTCTAAATCTTAAGCTCTTCCTTCCCCTCAACTGGTGAGAGTCCCCCTCTACTGAATATATAATCTCTTTCAGGAAGCAGACTACATACTCCTTGAAAATTAAATATACACCAGAGACTAGTTAAGTGCCATATGAATGATGCAGACTTAAGTATCCTGAAAATCCATGACAGGACATGATTTACTGTGGGTTAGAAAGGAGTGTACTTGACCTAGGCTTAGAGGATGGAAGTCAAAGGTGGAGAAAAAGCAAGGAAGGTTATCCTTATGGGGATAGGAATATCTCAGACACAAGCAGAGACAAGAATAAGCAAAACAGTCTCTCAGAAGGCGATTAATAAGCTAGCCTCACTGGGCAAAGTCCTCAATCAATACCAATGAATGTCATGCCAAAATTAATTAATCAGGGATTCTAATGCCAGGCTCAGTCTAAACAGTGCTTTGTAGCAATGACGGCTATAGAGAAGTGGAGCGATTTATTGATAACACTGATCTAAGAGCATCATACTTCCAGCAAACAATGACTCTGATACCTCATTACTCATAACTACCAAATTCCAGCTCTCAACCTCCCTGTACTTACAGAACAGAAGGAAAACAAGGGATAGAGGATTTCCCACGTAGGCCTTTGGGAAATCTGGTACCCAAAGTATCTTCTTTTAACAAATCTGTAGCTTTAAGAAAGAAACCAGTGCTTCAGAAGCATGTGCTTTTGGTCAAACTACCTGTTGCTAGGCACACTTAGTGATATGCAAAGGTGTGCAAGGCATCATCCCTACCCATAGCAGCTTATGAGCTGACATTTGAGAGAGTACTAATATTTTACCAAGAGTCACAGGGACACAAGTCCCAAGTATAAGGAATGTCTGTAAATGCAAATGGTATCCAGTAAGGCAGAAATAATTTGGGAATAATATAAAAGAAGACTTCTTAGAGAAAACGAGACTTCACATTGACCTTAAAAGATGGATGGAATTTGGAAAGGGATGATTATTGTGGGCAAGAGGGAATGAAAACATGGGTCAAAAAAAAGGGAAGTGTGTGTTGTAGGGAAGGGGGGGCAAGTACGAGTAAGACAGCCCTGACCAAACCAGAGGTCACACAAGTCAGCAAAATACTTTAAAATGGACAGTGTCAGCAAGATTGAAGCATGGTATTAAAAATTAGGCACAGGACTACGAACTCTATATTTCTTGAAAATAAGAACTGTGCCATCTTATTTTTTTTACCAGAAACCCACAGCAGATGATGTATGGTAATGCATATGGCACATAGTGGGTATTCAATACATAGGGTCAATGCAGGTCCTTGAGCCATGCTGGAAAACAAGCACTACTGTGCTTTAGGAGATTCATTTTCTAGTTAACTAATACAGTGAAGATGACAATGCCCTTTAAATAGCACCTTGATTTTACTTATTTATTTTCCCCAAGACAGTTGATATTTTTTCTCTAATCCATTTATTCCCTAATTCTCTTTATGCCTATGAAGGATCAGGAGTGTATATCATGGTCTTGCAACAAAGAAAAATTCACACTGATATTGGCTTCTAACTAGTAATCATAACTGGCTATTTTCTCTTATCGATGTTAAGAAATGTGGTCTGATTTTTTTTTCCATTGTAACTCTAGATACAAATCAAAATAAGACTAATTATAAAATTTGTTCTTCTTACTGCACAGAAACCATCCATACAAGTGTCCCCTGAACATCCATAAAATAGGGTTTGTCCACATCTAGGAATTACTGTCAGCTTAAGTTTCAAAAGAAAGTATTTTCAGATACATGCTCAATTGTTGAATAAATGTGTGCTAAAGTAGTGAAATAATAAAGCTTTTCTCTAATTTTACAGTATCTGGAGTAATCACATACTTTTTGACTTAAAGAGAAGTTAATAGTCTCTTGAGGTGTACTTTTTAATAAAAACATTCAAATAGAAAAATCATTACAGCAAGATTCCATTTATATGAACATCAAGAATAAGCAAACTAACCTATGGTGTTAGAAATCAGACTAATGGTTACCTCCATGAGGTGATTACTCCAGATACTGTAAGGAATGGGCGCTAGAGATCTTCTAGGGAGCTGAATATATTCTATGATTTGTTCCAAGTGGTGGCTAATGGAGATACGGACAGATAGATAGATATAGATATATACACACATATATGTATATTTATAAATTCATCAAGCATTACGTTTGAGATCTGTGCACTTTAATGTAGGTAAATAGTATATCAATTTTTTAAAAGAAAATAGGAAATGAAAATCATTTTTCTAATTGCCCTCCTAATCACTAGCATAGGTTTTTCTATGTATGTACAAGCAAATATATGTAATTTTAACTAAAAAACATGGACATCTTTTTATTTCTGTATATGTAAGCCCAGTTGCATTCAATGTTATTTATCATTAGGAATATCTCCTGAAATTTTTCAGTTATTTATTGCTTAAACATCAAAAATTCCTATCACATTATCCTTATCAAAAGTCTTCCCGAGAACGAGTGATTATAATCAATAGCCATCCTTTCACACACATGAGGTAAAAATAACACAGTAGGATAGAGATGAAATTTTGCCCACTATTAAATTAGAAGATATTAATGAAACAGCCTCTCAGAACATTAATTTTGATGATGGCTAGACTAAAATTCCCACATTAGTTTCTCAGTCCTGTGAGAGCAGGCCTGTGTCCATCATGTATTCCTCACACTACTGCCTGTTATATAGTAGGTGCTCAACAAAGGTGTTAAAATATGAAATAATAAACCCTTCCACTAATCCTACAGTTTCTGGAGTAATGAGGCACTTTATGATTCAAACGGTAGTTGGTAGAGAATTTTGTTTTCACAATGCTTAGGGCAACTACAGAATTATAAAACCCAGTTGCATAGATTTGAGGTTGTTACAAGTAGACAGTCATGGATGAAGAAATAGGGAGGGTCTAGAAGAAATGGGAAGATTTGTTTCCCCTAGCAAAAGGGAAAACAAAACAAAACAAAAAATGAAAGCACAAACACACACATACACACACACACCCCTAAGTCACTATTCCCCAGAAGCACAAACCTTCTCCCATCCCCGCAGGAGGCTTATGTCTACTCCCTGGGAAAAAGACGCCTAGGTGAAGAGGCGCTCTCCCAAGGTCCTGCTCCCAGCACCCCTCAGTGTGTCACCTGTGGTTTGATAGGCTTCTGAAACCGGATCTTCTGTGTGCTACAGCCCAGATTGTGTACAGTAATGGGGAGGCGGTACACTCTCCCGACCAGAGTGTCCAGAAACTTCACCTCAGAGGGGATCACCCGCAGCTGCATGTCTTTCTTCGGACTCTCAATGTCCAAGGGGATCAGAGAGCCCCTTTCTCTGTCCATGGCTGCCCTCTTGGTAGCCGACGGACTCAACGCACCGGAGATTAGCGTGGACGACCGTCGCTAGGCAACCATCAGACTCGCCGCGCGCTGGTTTCAAGCCCTGCCCTTATTGGCGCCTCCTAGCGGCGGGAGTTGGCAACTCGAATAGAGGCTGCAGGTGCCTGGCGAAAGAACCCGAGGGTTGCAGGTGTCACCAGAGTTACTGGAAAACACGCTGTGGCAGCCTAAACCTTAGAGGCATCTCTCACTTTGCCGTGGCCTGGCAAGATTTTAAGATGGCATTGGAGGAGTGGGCATTTTCCGGGGCCTCTCCTAAGACTAAGCTTAAAGATCAGTGAAAAAAAAAATCAGCCAAAGTGATGTGTCCACGGGGTCTATTAAGGCTGCAAGATGTAACAGAAACAGAGGAATTCAGGGGGAACAGAGTCAGGGACCTGTTTCTGTTCAGTGACCTTTAGGCCAAAGTTTCTCAATCACGATGTGGCTTTACAATATCGAACTGTTGGATTAATATAAATATCAATCAATAGGGATGGATAAAATAATTTATAGTCTGTCCATGATGGATAATAATGTACATCTATGTGTATTGACACAGAAAGATATCCATTATACAGTAGTAAATCTTAAAAAGTGACAGAAAAGTATGCATATTGTCATGCCTGTTTCTAGTTAAATACACACACACACACACACACACACACACAATGCAAAGCAATCCTCTGGGTCTTTTGTTAAATGCAGATTCTGTTTTAGTATATCCAGAGCAGAGTCTAAGAATCTGTATTGATAATAATCTCCTCCCAAGTCATTCCAATGCTGCTGTTCCAGGGACCACACATTAATTATAAAGGCTTTAGGAACTTTTTAAATGACTTTAGGTGTGAACTTCTTGTGTGAAATGAAAGTGTTGCTCAAGAGATAGAGATCAAACATCTTCATTGCTAGATGAGGACTTTTCCAACAGGCTCAAATTCATAACGCCCAGTCCCTACTCTCCTCATTCTTCCTCTTTTGTGAACTCAGAGTTTCAAAACATAACAGGTGCTTTCTTTTCCTCCTTGCTACTGCACATTATGTTTGCTCTGTGGATAATGGCCTCTCCATCTGTCAGCTAAAGAGTTATTCATCCTCAAGACCTAAATACCTTCGTAAAACCTTTCCCACAACAATTTCACAAGATTCTCATAATACTGAGATGATGAGTTCTTAATTCACTTTCCACAAGAATGTGGAGATTAGTAAGTAGCCCAAAATGCAAAGGCAAGTAGTCAAATTTCTTGGAAGTGTTGTTTTCAGGAGTTGAAAATACTGGAAATAGTGGTGGTAGTGATTATTATTTGCAAATTCATAGGAATTGAGAGATTAAAAACATCTGCATCATCTTTCAAAATTATTAATATATGTATCTTGCCTTAACAAGTAGGAGATGTGAATCTAACTGAATTGTTTATGCTAATTGTGACTACCATATCACAACCTGTCCATATCCCTAAACCCCCTAAGCAGGGCAATTTTATAGCAGTGGATAACAGTGACTCACAGAACTTGACTGAATCAAGACCACGGCCCTTGCAAAGATTCCCGATCAATTTCTGAAAAAATTGGAAACTTCAAGGAATTCTCAAAATTCCCTTTTGCCCACTCTCAAGGAGAAGACAGGTCCAATTCTGGACTTCTTTATAGAACCTAAAGATATGATGATACAAATCAAATAGAGAACAATTTTGTTTCTCTGTTCTGTTGGTATTCTCATCAATTAAGGAAGCATGTCACATAGTTTTCCAAGTTCGCCAAGCATAAAGTGCAATCCATTGTCCTTAGTTACTATAGTTAAACCTTCTTGATTTCTTATCTATTCTCTTATCTACTGAAAATATTAATTTTAGATGACATATTCTAACATCTGCATTACATGTTTACCTCCAAATTCTCTTGTCCAATTTCTATTGTCAAATAATGGCTATATAAAGGCTTTATATTGAAGTGTTAGCTGTTTTTAGCCAAAATTTTCAACCGTGCATTATTAAATAATTACTTTAATATTAGAGAAATAATACATAAATAGTACCATATATATGTATGTACATATGTATATAATTTTGTAAATCTTCTGGAGACTTCATAGAGAATAACACCAATTATATATCATGGATTAAATGTGTGTGTTCATCTTCGTTCAGATTCCCAAAACAGCAGAGTTGGCAAGAACTTGCATGTAAAAGTCAAAGAAGGTGTTCTGACTGGAATAGTTTATATATTATAAAATAAGGTTAAATTTTACTCCTTATTGTAGTGAATCATGTTATGGAGACTGAGGTTAAGGAGAGACATGCTAAATGTTCAGTACAGACTTCCCATTCTACTCTGAATTGATTTAAGAGAAAAATGTAACTCCTATCTATTAACTATAAAATTCACTATGTGAACCAGAAGTCAGAAGCCCTAGTTCATACTTAGCTAATGTAAGTTCTAATGATCTGTAGAGTTTCTGAACACCAAGGCAGGGATAACAATGGGGAAGTAAGCAAAATAATCTTTAGTAAAATTTTTAGATATTTGCTTTTAGACCTGTTTAAAGGAAAACAGGTGTATATTATTTTGACTATTTTAAATCTTCAATGGTTTAAATAATTTCCTGAAAATTGAGTCTGTATGCAATCCAGAAAAAAATATCTATTATAGTGGGTAGAGTACTAAGAAACAAGAGTTACTAAAAGAGGATTAAGGCCAGGCGCGGTGGCTCATGCCTGTAATCCTAGCACTCTGGGAGGCCGAGGCAGGAGGATCCCTCGAGGTCAGGAGTTCAAGACCAGCCTGAGCAAGAGAGAGACTCCATCTCTACTAAAAATAGAAAGAAATTAGCTGGACAACTAAAAACATATAGAAAAAATTAGCCGGGCATGGTGGCGCATGTCTGTAGTCCCAGCTACTCGGGAGGTTGAGGCAGAAGGATTGCTTGAGCCCAGGAGTTTGAGGTTGCTGTGAGCTAAGTTGAAGCCATGGCACTCTAGCTGGGCAAAAGAGTGAGACTCTGTCTCAAAAAAAAAAAAAAAAGATGATTAAAACATTTTTTCTAGGTACAAGAATATTAAAAGTGTGGTAATCAATGTGCTTATGAAATAATTTGAAAGTGGGTAATATACAATAAAATTACTAAGATTACATATTATTAAAAGTTCATCCAGATAATGAAAAGCCATACAAATAAAAATAAATTGACAAGACTAATGTCTGGATAGAGTAGAATAGCATGAATTGGATGGCATTTAGATGAACTAACAGAAAAAGAATCAATGGTTTTTGCAAGGGAAATGGTGAATGAAGAAAGGCTCCAACTGTCCCAGACCAAGAACACAAGTTTCTCTATTGTTGGTAACAAGTGTGTCTTCACTACAAATAGATATCATTTCATAGACTGCTAATTGTGCCCCAGGATCCATTTTCCTATTCTTTCTTGGTAAAATTTTTAGATATGCATATGATTATACAGATTGACTACATTTTTCTACATTTCCAGGCTTCCTTTTTGCTAGATGTGGCTATGCAAATTAGTTGTATAGCAAAGCCACCAACCCAGCTGGGACTATTATTAAAACCAAATCTTGTTTAATCCGTTATTAGTTTGAGTCCCTTTAGAGCAGCTAAATCTAATCAATACAGACACAAACACAGAGCACGAACTCAGAAGGGCATGTTCCAATGAAGGTGAACAGTTGTGATAATACCACCCTGTTAGATCAAGCATCATGACTTTTGAAAAATCATGTTTCAGCCATCTAAAGCTCCTGCCAACCTTTCCCCCTTACAAACTACTATGGTGACTCTAGATTTTTCTCTCATGCTCACTAGGGGCAAATATCTGGTGGCAAGCAATACCTTTTGTTCCTCAGTAATTACAGGTTCCTGATTGAAACAATGAATTGAAAGTCAATTACCTCATGTAGTATCTCTCAGTAGGACAGGCCTCAATTGGCAATAACATGACAGTCATTTCTGTGTTATTTTACCCTCCTACAGAACTATCTCCCATACTAACTGAAATGATGTTGGTGCTTACAGCCAATGTATCTCAAGAATTATTTAACAGAGATAGATAAAAATATCTAAAGGAATCAAGGGGAAGACAAACAATCTAAAATATCAGGATTTTCCAGTATGGAAATATGAAGGATTAGGAAAGAATTGTGCTGAATTTTACGATGCTTACACAAATAAGCAGAATGAACACAAACTTTTTCATGAATCCCTAAACCCAAAAAGACTGGAAATTTCAATAATGTAGTTTTAGAGCAGAGTTTCTCAACCTTAGAACTATTGGTATTTCTGGCCAGATGATTATATCTTGTGGGCTGCTGTCCTACACATTGTAGGATGTTTAGCCACCTCCCTGGCCTTTACCCAGTAGATATCAATGGCATGCCACATTCCCCCAATTATGACAACCAAAATTATTCCAGACATTGCTACATGTATTTAGGGGCCAGGGGGTGGAAAGAATTATTTTTCTCCCTCTTTTACATTAGAGATGGCATACTATTGCATCATTCACCTGTTGCTTATTACACTCAACAACACATCTTGGAAGTCACATCAGTATATAAATGGTGTCTTCATTTTTCACAGCAGCATTCTATTCCATTATGTGGATATATAATATTTATTTGAACCAGTGAACTTCTGATGCACATTGAGTTGTTTCCAACTCTGGTAACCATCATTCTACTGTTTGTCTCCATGAGATCGATTGTGTTTAATATTTAGCTCCCACATATGAGTGAGAACATAGAATAGCTGATGTTAAAATAGGGAGAGTATTCAGGTGGGCCTGATCTAACACCAGCCCTTCTATGGAGTGCTTTCTCAAGCTCATGGGTGAGTAAAAATTCACAGACATTCGAAGCATGAAAAGGACTTAATGCACCATTACCAGTTTGACGATGGAGGGGTTTACATTAGGAGGAATGGGCAGCTTTAAGATGCTGAGAGAGAGGTCCCTGTCCAACAGTCAGTGAGGAATGGGAACTTCAGTTCTACAACTGCAAGGCACTGAATTTTATCAACACGTACATTAGTTTGGAAGTAGATTCTTCCACTAGAGCCTCTGGAAAAAAAATGTAGCTCTGCTAGTACCTCGATTTTAGTCTTTTGAGTTCCTGAGCAGCGAATCCATCCATGTGGCACCTAGAATTGTGAGCCAAGGAAATGGTGAAATATTAAATATGTATTGTTTTAAGTTGCTAAGTTTGTAGTAATTTGATATGCAGTAATAGAAAAAAAATAATGTGTTATTAATGTTTTGATGTATTAGTACTCTCTTAGGTAAGAAATGATACACTTATGTGCACATATAGTAGTAACATTCATTGGGTGTCGGGCAGGTGGGAGCAGGGAGGAAGGGATGGGTATATTCACACCTAATGGGTGTGGTGAGCACCATCTGGGAGGATGGACACACTTGAAGCTCTGACTCAGGTGGGGCAAAGGCAATATATGTAACCTAAACATCTGTAGCCCCATAATATGCTGAAATAAAAAAATAAATAAATAATAAATAAATTAAAGTCAGTTGGATATTCTTTTTACTATATTCTGTATAATTTTTCTTGGAATGTTGATCTATTTTTTATACATTTTGGAAGTGCTTTATATATTAAGAAAATTAGGTTTACCTGTACAAATATATGTTTCTGTCTATATATTAGTCTATTTTTTTAACTTTTCTAATGATTGTGTTATTTAATTATTAAGGTATCATTATTTTTTCTTATGGCTTCAGGGTATTTAAAAGTGTTTTTATTTGTTCTTTAAAATGCCTTCCACATGCTGAAATTATCCAAAAGTTCTCCCAAGTTTTCTTCTGGTGCTATTACTGTTTGATTTTTTGTTGTTTGTTTGTTTGGGGCTTTTCCGTTTTTGTTTGTTTTGGTTTTTTAATCCATATGAAATTTATCCTGATATAAAAGTGAATTGTTGATCCAAAGTATCCCAACATCATTTATTGAATAATTTATGATAATAATTTCAAAATATAGTATGCTATATTAGAAATTCCTTCAAAAGTTTTATTTATTGCTTAATTAATTTTAATTAACATTTGGATATTAACTTTCTCGATAACACATTCCCTTGTTTATTCTCTGGGAATTTTTTGTTGAAATACTTCTATCAAATACATTATCACTTTTGAATCCTTATTTGTCTATTTTTTTCTATCATTTGTATTTATAATTGCATTTCTCTATTATGATTTAATGTATTTAGATAATTACTCTAAATGTACTTTTAAATTATTTCACTCTGATTTTTTCACAGTTCCAACATGCCCTGCAATTTTTTCTCTTCCCTTTGTCCTACAATTGCAATTCCATTTTTGTCATTTCTCCCTTTAACTTTTTGCCTTTCTTGAAGCAAAAATTGCTATATTTTTCTATCCTTTATTTAAGAGTTTAGCATTTGATTGGTGAACTTCATAACACTGGTGTTTTAGACAGGACAAGTTTTGTATCAAAAAATTTTGAGCTACAAGATATTCATGCCTATTGGGTTATAAAATAAAACCACAAATTATTGATAGGACCTGAATAAATGTGACTAGCTGGTAGTGGAAATCAATGTGAAAAGAGTCCCAAAGTGGTAATTATGAAAGCTATTATTCATCAAATGATTCAAGAATCTTCCATTCCTCAATTCATTTATATCTCTATATGGACTTTATTTCCTGTTTGATCCCAGGGCTTCTCAGGACCTCTTTGGTATTACTTATTTGAAATAGAATAAAAAATCTGTTTCCAAAGGGTTTTTAATATTGGCAAAATAAATGGGACCATTAAAAAACCTGTTCTGTATCCAAAGGGAAAGAAAAAATATATGAAACAGGGAATGAAAAAAAATTACTATTACAAATTCTAGAAGAATATACATGTATGTATATATGTAATTTGATATATTAATTTTCATTGCACTTTCCTTATCTATAAGTTTATAAATAGCTAATTCTTCATAATAAAGAGCAATTCTTTAAAATGACACATACTTTGAAACTAAAGAGTGCCAAGAATTTCAGTAATTACAGCTTCAGGGCCAGGCAAGGGTGGGGAGGTAGGAGTGGGAATAGGAAAGTTTTGTTCCTGCTGAATTGTTGGAGAAAATATAACTTGTAGTGTACTCAAATCCATTATATTAGTCAATGTTGGATAAATTGCCTTTTTCATCCTTGTTAGCACATATCAGAAGCTCTCTCCTCTCCATGAAGAAGCTCTTGAAAGTTTTCTTATTTTGTCTCTTCCTCCCATGGTCCTATGCTCCCTTCTCCTCCTTAGTCCTCTTTTTATTCTTTTTTTGTTTTTGGCTTAACCCTCAATAAACTGTGTCGCAATCATATTTACATGCAGTTTCCACAAACGACACACATTTATTTCTATTATATCAATGAAATAAAAAAGAGATTCTGATACCTAGGACTCAAGTGGTGTAATTATGAAGATATGTTTTTATTATACACGTCAAGGAGAACAATTTTAAAATTTCTCTTGAGAAAGAGAAAATCATTAGGTTCAGAAGTTTTAAAATTTAGTTTCTCACTAATGTTCAACTGAAATATATACATACGTGTGTGTTACATATGTATGTGTATGCATAATTTGATATATTAATTTTCATTGCACTTTCCTGAATATGCACACACTATGTATAAAGAGAGAATGAGAGAGACACAGAGAGAAAGAGAGAGATTGAATTGTCAAATGATAAGAATATTTTTATTCAACCAGAGTATCACAGCTCAGAGTGACTTATAGATATTATTTTCTGTGTGTCATGGTATGAAAATAGATTGGGAAGTACTGTTCTTAGGGAATTTCTGAATCAGTAAAATAGTCCTTCAAACTGAGATGTTAAGCTCTTTGTTTAATAATGAGAATTAGATCGATCTACCCCTCCAGAACTGGAATTTTTCCTGCATGAACTACCCTTTGCTTGAAAAATTTTGTTCATTTTTGGAAAAACTGTGTGTGTGTGTGTATGTGTGTTTGTGCATGTATTCTAGTTCATAAATTTGATTAGAGGAGATAAAAATATTAGAGTAGTGCTACTCAAAATGTGGTCCATAGAAGGGTATCAGTCTGTAAAGTCTTTGTTAGTGGTCCATATGTATAGACACTTAAAGAGTTTAGACACAATTTTCCACAGTATATCATGTTCTGGACTGTTATTGTTCCACAGATGGTTTCATTTAAAGCTAAATAAACCAGACTTTCAAAAAAGCATTGTTGATTGTTATGACTGACCTAATTTACCCATGATGGGCCAAGCCACGTTCCATGGATGGGAGTGGAATATCCTTAAGTATTTATAATCCTGATAGAAAGGATGGGTGAATTCTGACCACGGGGGTTAGGGGAGGCAGAGAATTTATCCCTTCCTATAAGGCCAAGGCACAGATGGGCCCAGACTCCTAAGTGAGTGAGACTGACTGGAGAATCCCATGGGTGAGACTGAGCCAGCATGTGGAGGCCTAATGGAATGAGGCTGAGGATTAAGAGCATATGAGAATTTTTGGGCCCCTGTAAGTGTCTTCTTCAAGAAAACAGGAAAGTGACATCTAATATTAAGCTTTCAGTAGAAGCTAGTTAAAAATCTCAGCCTGGATCTCCTTTGTTGCTGCTGGAAGATAAAAGGAATAGGATCTGGGGCTTGATTTCAGCCCTGATACAACCATAAAGCATACATTCTAACTGGCCATTCTAATTGGTCAGTACCCTTGCTGTACCAAAAATGAAATATTCCAAATATCACCAATGATAGTGTTCCTCCTTTAAGTCCTCAGAGCAGGTACAGCAAGGATCAGCTATGCCCTCTTGAACAGTATTCATAACCTTGACAAGACGAATGGAGGCAAGACCCTAGGAGAAGAAACTGAGAAATTGTTTTGGAGCAAAGGAGGCAGTATACTTGGAAATTCTGGGAAATGCTGGAAAGGTATTATTTTTAAGAGAGATTGTCCTAAATTAGGTTCTTACCTCCATGTCCAGCAAAGGGCTATGTTCTGAAAATTGTGTTCTTATTGGGGTGTGTATGTGGTTTCAATGGTTCCACTATTCTTGGCTAATGATTCTACTAAGATTCCCAGATCTTCTGTTACCCTCTCTATTCCCTTATGAAAATTTTTCAGCCACAAAGATAAACTTAAAGGGCCTAATTTCACATCCTGGTAAAAACTAAGGTAATTATCTACAACAGTTTGCCAAATGTGATTCCAGTGAACTGAAAGAGTTATTATTCCACTTAAACGCCCATTTTATTAGGAGGACATGGAAGAGAGTTCACAGTATTCTTTCAATTTTTATTTAAGGAGATGCTAGAGATGGAAACAATCAGTCGATGAAAATATTACTCCTGGAAATTCAATTACATATATTCTAAATGCAATCAACATAAATGGGACATATAGAATACCTCATACTAAGGCTAGCACCCTGTGAAAGCCAGCTTTTTCATTTGAGATGTGACCCCAATTTTCAGGTTAGTAATATGAAAAATATGTAACTGTGAGGTCTCAATAACTGACTGTATGGTTTAATAAGAGCTACCACGTATTTAATTATTTTTAAAATTTAATTACATTTAACAAATACATGGTGCTTGCTGTGTGTCAGGCATTTATTTAAATGCTTTATGAAAAATAAGTCTTTTAATCTTCCAAAAACTCTCCTGAGGTACTGTTATCATCCCTATATTACAGATGAGGAAATTGAGGCACAAAGAAAGGAGTTAAATATATTGCCCTGGGTCATATTGCTAGTTAGTAGCAAAGCCAGAATCAGTTGCGAACTGGCGTAGTTCCAGAGTTTGTTCTCCATAATCACTGCATTATACTTCCTTCCACAGGACAAACACTACACAAGAGTAGAGAAAGAGCAACCTATGAGAATCTCATAAATTATGCTATATAGGTGCTTAGCCACTTACCTTATGAATAAAATCAGTTGGAGAGGTCAAAATATTCTTATACATTATAAACATATTAAAATTTAAATTCATATTTATGTTCCTAAGTATATTCTTGATATATACATGAATATATATTTTAATATACATTGTTTATGTAGTCTTATGCATTAAAATATATATTATACTACTCTTGATCACTTAACATGGTTGTAACAGCCTTTGTTCCTACCTATATATTTTAAGGTTTTGATCTATTAAACCTCAAGCCCACCAGAAGTAGTGTTCAAATCCTATTGAACTTTTCCTATGTTTTCTGCCCTATTTTAGATGTAATACATGTCATGTATTATTGTCTTGGACAGAGGTCATAAAATGTAATACCAGCAATTTTGACCACTATTTTATGATATACAATAGGCTTACTTGATGCTTGTTAAGGTAACATTGAAATAAGGATAAACATATACACTATATTTACAAAATGATTAATTAACAAGAGTAACCTAACTCATATCCTTATTTTTATATACACAATTCCAGGCTAAAAAATTTATCTTCCCTTCTATGACCACTTTTGAATGAAATATTTGTGTGTCTTTGCCATGATTCAGCCAGGTGAAAGTTATGAAAGCCCCTGGAATTTAGCCCCACTCAGTACCTGAGCAAAAGTAGCTGATGCTATTATGTGCTTACCCAAGAGCTATTCATTGATGATAAAAAAAAATCATTGCTGAATTTTTATTTGCTAATAAAGGAATTAGATAAGCAGTTGTTTGAAGACAAGATGCCCAGCCCCATGAAATGAATGATTGGTCATAGGTTAGGCAACTATGACAAACCTTTTCTTTGATAGATCATCAATTTTCCAGTTGATCTTGAGTCTTGACCTTGAGACCCAGTTTGGCTAATACCATTTAAGAATAAGTCAGCAAGAAGTGTAGATGCCTCTGGGAAAATTTTGCTAGTGAAAAGGGCAAATTCACCTTTTCTCATTCTTTTTGCCTTGAGATGGGATGCAATGACTGAAGATATAATAACTACCCTTCAGCCATGAGTCAACAAGCTTGAGGAAAAAGAATAAATACACTAAGTACAGGGGAACGGAAATATAGAAATTGCATGTATCTTTGATGGCATCACTTAGCAGATGAATCAATGCCAGCAATGGTCTATGTCCAGAGATCATGCTATGTAAAAAAAAAAAAAAAAATCAGCACATATTTGTTTATGTCCCCATTAGTATTTCTTTTACTTGTATCAGAAAACAAATCCAATCACTATCACTAAGGAGATCCTATACACTCAATATATTGGTTATAATTACTAAATCAACTAATAGAATGTTAACCAACTGGCTATGTTCTTAGCTCACTCACTACTTTCATCCTATTCTACCCACATTGCGTCCCTGTGATCAACATTATGCATAATAGCAGACTATAGCATTCCATCAACAACTTGCCATTCATTAA
Organism: Indri indri; assembly: GCA_004363605.1. Classification (NCBI taxonomy): domain Eukaryota; kingdom Metazoa; phylum Chordata; class Mammalia; order Primates; family Indriidae; genus Indri; species Indri indri. The sequence goes on along the minus strand of RJWJ010013685.1, from coordinate 15,385 downwards.
TTCAAAAATATATATTTGTTATTATTTAGCATTTTCTGTGTTCCTGATACTCTGCTAAACAGCAATGAAAAAAACATGCGGAAACAGGCCAGGAACATTCTCGCTCTAACAGAACAATATAGTCTAGATACTAATTATATAATCATAAAATAAATACATTTGACATAAGTCTAATGAAAATACGTATGTCTTCCCACAAGTTCACAACTTAAGGAGATTTAACTAGTCAATGAAATCAGCAAAGGCTCCCTTGAAGAGGTAATTTATGTTTTTCTGCTTGTTAAAGAATGAGTATGTTCATAAGGGATAGTGGCATGTAGTTTTCTTTTCTTATAATGTCTTTGGTTTTGGCATTAGATTAATGCTGGCTTCATAGAACGAGTTGAGAAGTACTCACTCTTCTTCAATTTACTGAAAGAGGTTTTGTAGAATTATTATTTCTATTGTTTTCCTTTCTTCTTCAAATGTTTGCTAGAATTCACCAAGGAAAGCATGTGAGCCTGGAGTTTCCATTGTGCAAAGCTTTTTAACCACAAATTTCCTTTTTTTTTTAACAGATAAAATGTTATTCAGGTTGTATTTTTCTTGTGTGAGCTTTGGTAGTTTCCGTCTTTCAGGAATTTATGCAATCATATGTGTCATCAAATTCATTGGCATAAAGTTGGTTGTAATAACTCTTTATCATTTTAATATATGTACTGCTGGTTGTGATGTCACCTCTCTCATTCTTGACATTGAAAATTTATGTCTTCTCTATTTTTTTGATCAATCTGGATACAAATTTATTAATTTTATTGAAGTTCTTAAATGACCAACTTTTAGTTTCACTTATTTTCTCTGTTTTTGTTTTAATTTTTAAAATCTCTATTCTCATATTTATTATTTCCTTTCTTCTGCTTAGTTTATGATTCGTTGGCTTTTATTTAGTTTCTTAAAGTAGAAGCAGAAGTTGTTAATTTAAGATATTTCTTCTTTTTAATATAGGAATTTAATATTATAGATTTCACAATAAATATTGCATTGGTTGCATCCCACAAGTATAATCCATTGTCTTTTCATTTTCATAAAGTTAAAAATACTTCCTGATTTCTCTTTTGATTTCTTCTTTGACACATAGGGATCATGTAGAAGTATATCACTTAGTTTTCAAACATTTGTAGATTTTCAAGACTTGTTTTTAAATTATTTTTAATTTAATTTCATTGTGGTCAGAAAACATACTTTGTAGGACTGAAGTCTTGTAAGTTGATTAAGACTTGTTTTATGACAAATAATATGGCCTATCTTGGTAAATATCCTATGTTCATATGGAAAGAATGAGTACTCTGCTGTTGGGTGGAGTGTTCCATACATGTAAATTAGTAGAAGTTAGCTGAGAGTGTTTTTCAAGTTCTCCATATGCTTACTGATTTTCTGCCTGCTTGTTCTACCAATTATTTATTGGCAGATGGGTATTAAAATGTCCACTTATAATTGTTGATCTGGAGAAAGATGGAGAGTGAAGTGAATATTGCCATTACTCCCTAATATATTAATACATTTTCTTCTACTCCACTGTGCCACTACGTAAAAATCATGTGGTTTGGAAGGGATCGATCCCACCTAAGGCTCCAGAAGCAGACAACGATTTTTCTAAGCCAATCAAGTTAAGTTTGCTCCCTTCTCAAATTGATTCAAGTACAGTAGTCCTCCATTATCCTTGGTTTCACTTTCCTCAGTTTCAGTTACCTGAAGTTAACCCTGGTCCAAAAATATTAAATGGAAAATTCCAGAAATAAGCAATTCATGGTTTTAAATTACACACTGTTCTGAGTAGTATAATAAAGTCTTGCACTATCCAACTCTATCCTGACTAGGATATGAATCATCATTTCCTCCAGCATATCCATGCTGTAGACACTCTTGCCGGTTAATCACTTACTAGATGTCTTGATTATCAGATCGACTGTCACAGTATCACGATGCTTGTATTCACATAACCCTTATTTTACTTAATAATGGCCTCAAAGCCCAAGAATAGTGATGCTGGCATATTGTTATAATTGTTCTATTTTATTATTAGTTACTGTTGTTAATCTCTTTCTATGCCTAAAATTCATAAATTAAACTTTACCTTAGGTATGCATGGATAGGAAAAACATAGTATACATAGGTTTCAGTCCTATTTGCAGTTTCAGGCATCTACTGGGGATCTTAGAAGGTATCCCCCCATGGATAAGTGGGGACTACTATATCCCGGGGCAAGCCAATTAATGTGTGACATTCTCCTAACTGATCAATCTTGTTCTAAACAAGATTGGTTTGGAACACTATTTAGGTTACTGAGTTTCAACTAGAGGTTTGTTGAGGGCTTTTTGGAATAAAATATCTATTCTATTTTGAAAGAATAACTGTAAGGCATCATCGTTCTTCCATTCTGGATGTTGTCGTAGGTGCATATGATGACTGAAACATCTGTAGCCATTTTGTCACTAAGAAGAAATCTAGTCATGAGGATATAGTTGATATCATGAAGTTGGGGCTGCAATATGATAAAACTTTATGATAAATATCAAGGTTCATATTATACCTAGACATTTAGTTACTTGGGCCAATAATGCCCTTTATTTATTTACCTTATTTACACTGAATTTTCTGATACTTGGAATTGAATATATCTTGGTTTATGAGGGTACTGGTAGTACCATCAAGCTCAACATACTGTAATTTTAAAACTTGGATAAAATAATTTGAAAATATGTTAATATTGTAGAAAAATTTATTTAACAAAAAAATTTGTTAAAATAAAATAAGCCAACAAGATATGATCTGTTAATTTGTCTTAAATCTAGGAATTTACAAGATTTAGATCTCCGGATCTTTATCCCTGTTCAAGTATAAAATTTCACATATATTTCTAGAGGAATATAAAACAGAGGGCCTTGGAATTGTGGGACACCAGGCATTGCGGAGGACAGGGTACTATACTGAAAATTAGGGGATTAAGCTAAAGTTTACATATTGAGTGTTAAAACCTCTCAGCATTCTTACATAATTGTGTGTGTGTGTGTGTGTGTGTGTGTGTGTGTGTGTGTGTATCACATCTGCCAAGCTTCTTATAAGAGGTGGAAAGAAAAATCTGACTACCCCAGAGGAAAATACATAAAGACATTGCCATTGGGAGTTTTCTAAGAAAATATTCTGACTAGATCACTATTCTAGAAAGCTTACAGTTAACAAATCCACCTATGTGTACAGAAATTTCGTCATTTAAGAGTGTCTCACTCTTAAATATGAATAGATGACCAAGGCTCAACTATCAGCTTATTAAAACTGCTAACATTACAAACAGAGACCAAAGTAATGAGGCAAAAGAACTGAAAGAAACAAGAAACAAGAAAGCATACTGGAATGATAACATCTTAAATAACAGAAAAAGTTATTTATGTCTTCAGAAAGATAATAGAAAATATTACAACCACGAATTAAGAAGAGGATGCGAGAAATAGAACTCATGAGAGTCAAAAATGTGAGTGGAGTTACGAGAAACTCAGTGGAAAATTTGGAAGACAACATTGAAAAATATTGTTGAAAAAAAACGTTGACATCGTGTCAACAAACTTTTTCTTAAATGGCCAGATATAACTACTCAACTCTGCAGTTCTCGAAGAATAAATGTGACTGGATTCCAACAAAGCTTTATTTAGTAAAATTAATGGTTATCTTATGGGCCATAGTTTGCCAACTCCTAACCTAGAAGAAACATCAAAAAGCCTAAGGGATGGAAATGAAAAGGCAGAAAAAAGCATCAAAAGATGAGAAAAAATCCAGATATCCAATAACAAAATAATAGGTGTTTCAGAAAGACAAAAGCAAAAAGGAAGAAAGGAAGAAAGAAAGAATCAAAGAAGCATTTAAGACAACTTTATGGAATTTAAAGATATGATTTTCCTGATTGAAAGGTCCAATTATTTCTTGGCACCATGGATCCAAATCTATGACAAGATAAAAATGTGGAAATTTCAGAGCATAGGAGGGAAAGACAAGATCCCTAGAGTTTCCAAAGAAGAAAAAAAAATTAGTATACATGCAAAGAAAGAGAAATCAAAGTGGCTTTGGTTTTCTTCAGCAGAATATTGGATGCTAGAAAATGTTGCAGTAATGGCCTCAAGTATTTAAGAGGAAATTATTAACCTATGCAAAGCTAAACTATTGATTAGATGTATAGGTAGATCAATGGCATTTTCTGATAATCAAGGCCTCAAAATTTTTCCTCACCAGCCCTTTCCCTGGGATACTGTCTGAGAGGATGTGTTCCACTAAAATGAAGCCAAGAAAAAGGAAAACATAGTATTCAGGAAACAGGGCATCTAATACAAGAGAGTTGAGTTGTAAAACCACAGGGAGATGGTGAAAGGATGATTGCTATGCAAAGACTTAGCAAGCAACCAGTGAAGATTGGAGCAGATCAGAGGGCTACAGAAGAGACGTCTCCAGGAAAATTGAATGGACAGAATTCTTGATGAGTCTGAATGTATTGAGAAGTAATTTAGACAATTGGGGGCAGTTCAGGGAATAAATTAGTGATAAGCACATAGAAGCAAATTTAAAACAGAAAAAAACATTAATTCCTTAGAAAAATAAAAAGCTATGCATGAAAATAAAAATAAATTATTACTTGGCTTAACATGAATATCATTAATTGAAATATAATAATATAAAAGTAGAATGCTAATCCAAACAAAATTATGCTGTAACTGAATTGGGAAGATGATGAGGTGGGAAGTGTATGTATGCAAAAGGGAGCTTGTTGGTGAAAAAACACTAAATTATCATTTTTTAAAATAAAAAATAACAACATCAAATGCTGATGAGGATGTGAGCAACTGGATCGCTCAAAAATTTCCGGTGGGAATATAAAGTTTTACAGCCACTCTGGAAAATAGTTTTGCATTGTCTTATTAAACGTAAAACCATACAATCTATCAATTGCAGTCATGGACATTCATACTAGAGAAACACAAAGTTATGTTCACGCAAAACCTGAATATTCATCGCAGATTTATTGATAATAGCTAAAACCTGAAAACAGTCCAGTGCCCTTCAGCAGGTAAATAGTAAAACAAACTGTGATATATCCATAGTGTGGAATATTCCTCAGCTGTGAAAAGGAATGAACTGTTGATACACACAGAAACATGAATGAATTTCCAGAGAATTATGGTTAGTGAAAAAATCTATTCCCAAAAGGTTACATAGTGCATGATTCTTTTCTATAACATGTTTAAAATGACAATATTTCAGAAATGGAGGGCATATCAGTGGTTAGGTATAAGGTGAGGCAGAAGAAAGCTGGGTATAGTCAGAAATGGGCAAGAGAAGGGATCCTTGTGGTGTTGGAACTGTTATCTTGACTTTGGGTATGCATATATGAACCTACAAAGGTGATAAAATTATATAGAACTAAATGTACACACATACATAAACACACACATACATATGAGTACAGATAAAATGGGCAATCTGAATAATACAGGAGTATTATATCAATATCAACATCCTAGTTATTATATGATATTATAGTTTTGCGAAATGTTAACATTAAAGGAAACTTGGCAAATTTTGCACACATGATCTCTGTATTATTTCTTACAACTGCATGTGGATCTACAGTTACCTTAATACAAAACGTAAATTTAAAATAAAATGAAATTCTAAATAAACTTAAATAAGTAAAATTTATATAGTATTCTCTACTTTCAAAAATGTTACTATTGGGATATCTGGGCTAAGTGTGCATGAGGTCTCAAAATAAAATAAAATAAAATACCTCATTGTTTGTTCACAATACTCTGGATCGCCAGTGCAGCACTTTGCTCAAAATTCTAAATCATTCCACTTTTGTTGTGCATTTAAAGGGAGATTTACTTCATGTATAAGAGTGTAATTCAGCCAGACAGTGCGAAGAACATATAAAATCCTGCAGAGACAGCATCCCCTGTGAGAATTTGTCCGATAAATTTGTGCCAGTGAGGCAGATTGATTATCTGGTTTCCCAATGTTTCAAGTGTCCTCCACTATATTTATAGGTAGCTGTAAGTTGTCTGTTGTTTTCTTGTGGTAATGTAAATAGCCAGCGGGTGCTCTCTTGGTTGACCTACGTAGCAGGAAAAAGTGAAATCAGCAATAAAGTCCTCGATTCATTTTTAGTTGTAACCTTTCCTTTCCTATGCTACGTGAGGTTTTGGTGTAATCAAAAGTGTTAGTAAGCAATTGCAGTTGTATTTGGCATCCTTGACTGGACTGGTTTGTTTACTCTAAGTCATTCAAGCCTCTCTTTTCCTTATGGGCCACTCACGTGTCATCCTGGCCAGTATATTGAGTTGTATTTCCTTATATGGTAGCCTTAAATAGCCTTAAACGGCTATTTAAATGAAAGCTTAAATTATTTAAAATTAAATGAAATAAAAAATATAGCTCCTCCATCACAATAGTCATCTTTCCAGTGCTCAATATCCAGTAATACATGCTCTAATATTCCATGCTTCTCTAATTCTTTTATGAGAACAAACTATTTCCAGAAGTTTCTATGGCAGGAGAAGGAATTGGCAGTGGTATATGGTCAGTTCATGTTAAATAATGAAAACTTGTGTTTTGCCCAGTCGAACAATACATGTGACTGGAGCTGAATGCGTATGCTTTATATCTTCATTTCATTTAAAAACTGTATTTATGAGCATAGCACAGTGCTGGGTATATGTACCTTTAAAACCATCAATACTTGTCATGATCTTGGGGGCCTAGGAGTACCAGTATTCTCTATTTTCTTACTTTTGAAATATTTATCATTCTTTCTTACTTATCTTCTTTTATTGTACTTTTAGACTCTGACCAAGGAACTATGGAAGTAGAGTTATAGAGTTGATTTTTTAAATTTATTTTTAAAATAAATAATCAAACACGGTTACATTCAAACTAAAAAATAGCACGTACATAAGAAAATTAAATCAGTCATTAGAAGAGTGGGTTGATTAAATGATATTTAATTTCCAAAGTTGAAAAACTTTTTTTTTCCTAGTAGTGTGGTGTCTTCACATAGGAGTCAAGAAGGGGAAAGAATGTTCACTTTCATTTTGTGGCCAATGTCAAGACAAAGTAATAGGTTCTTTCACCCAAACTGTCCAATTCCTCAATTATTAATTCTTCTCTGAGAAGCCTGTAGTGAGGGAGAAAATTTCAAATTAGAATTTTTGGGTTGAGATCATCTTATATTTCAACTAAGCTATTTGTCAGAGATTAATCCTTCTGAAAGATGGAAGACTATTAGAAACAATAGTCAATCTTTCTGCTAATCTAATTAACCTGTTTAATCTCAATATGTAGAATATTCTCCTAAAGTCTCATACTCACCCATAATCTAATTCGGAGATTCTCAGTCACTTTTTTTTTTTTTTTTTTTTTTGGAGACAGAGTCTTGCTCTGTTGCCTGGGCTAGAGTGCTTTGCTGTGGCATCAGCCTAGCTCACAGCAACCTCAAACTCTTGGGCTCAAGCAATCCTTCTGCCTTAGCCCTCAGCCTCCCAAGTAGCTGGGTCTATAGGCATATGCCACCATGCCCAGCTAATCTTTTTTCTATATATTTTTAGTTGTCCAGCTAATTTCTTTCTATTTTTAGTAGAGATGGGGTCTCAATCTTGCTCAGGCTAGTCTCGAACTCCTGACCTCAAGTGATCCTCCTGCCTTGGCCTCCCTCTCAGTCACTTTTCAAAATTTTATTTCAAGTTTTTATTTCTCTGGTACCTTGAAATAATCAAATGGTGGCTGTCTGGGAAGTGCCTGGATGCTTAGATCATCCTCTCCTCACCTTTTGATGTGGCTTCAAAGGATCAACATTAATTTTTTTCTGCTCCTTGTTGCAAATATTTTTGTGTTTCCATCAAGGTTCAACTTTCAATTTTTCTTTATAAAATGAGGAGTTAGTACCAAATGATTGACAGGGAGTTTTCTAGATTTAAATTTCATTTTCTATGATTCTTCATCTAAGTAATTCTATTGTAAGTTTGTTTTGTGTCTTGAAGTTACATGTGTAAAAATCATAGGCAATGAATTAATCTTGTTTTTGTTTTTAAATGCACATGCAACAAAATTCGCTCTTTTTGGTGTGCAGTTTTATTAGTTTTGACAATTGTGTATAGTCATGTGACTGCCATTACAATCAAAATATAGAACCGTTCTATCACCCCAAAATATTTCCTCATGCCCTTCCCTATTGCCTACCCCTAGCAAATACCGATATGCTTTTTGTGCTTAAAATGCCTTTTCTTTAAATGCACGTAAATGAACTTATGCAGTATGTAGCCTTTGGAGTCTGGTTTATCTCAGTATAATGCATTTGCAATTCATCCATGTCATTACATGAATTAGTAGTACATACCTTTTTATTGCTGGGTGCCGTTTCATTGAATGGCCTTGCATTAGAGCACTACCCAACAGGGCACTGAATACCAAGTAATGAGTGGATGATAAGTTCAGCTAATGATAGAGAAGCCATTGTATGGTACAAGCCATGAGCATTAGGCACCTCAAATTAGAGAGTGGAAGATGAAACTTGGTATTAGTATCTACAGGATAAGCCAGTAATGGGTACGTTCTCTTAAGAGGAGGACAGGATACCTGAATTGCCACAGCTGTGTTGCATTCTGATTGACAATTCAATTGCATAGGAGTCCTGGGTGTGTGGCTGTTGTTCTTGCCTCCTCTGTTTATTCTTAAAACAAATCCTTATATTATGAAGCAAACTGAGCATATGTCTTGCAATCTGAAAGAATCTAACATATATACAAAAAACTATGTTACAGAATGGAGAAAATTAATCCTTTAAAACCGATGTTCTTGAGTTTGGTGTTCATTTTGGTAATATATGAAAATAAAAGCTCTACTTGGTTTTTAAATAATTTTTATGACCTCTTCTTTCTCTATTATAGAGCAAACTATTACAGAAGCATATTCAATATTGGTTTTTTATTATTTATCATTGGGTTATGTTTGTAAGATTTTGTCTTTTATGTTTATAATATTTTGTTATAAATTAGATATTTGATCATTGGTTTGTTGGCTTGCGTGTTGTTTTTAAAATTTTTGACGTTTTTAATTAATCATCCATTATTTCAATTATAGAGTAACAGATTTAATATACACCAACTTAAATGTTTATACGACTGACTCATTTTCTTTGTTTTAAATACATGTCTTATTTAAAAAAAGTGGTTTGACATTAAAGAAAATCATTAAAGGAAAAATTTTACCTGCCTATAATCCTACCCTCTAATATAACCCTTTGAATTTCTTCATTTTATATCAATTTTATCCACTTTTCACTTGAAATGGTAGTTAATACCTTATATGAATATTCGTATACATCTAGTTTATTTAATACTAGTTTTAAAATATTTTCTCAGCAATTATCACTTTTAATCATTTCAGTTGATGTGTAAGACCCATCAGCCTGCTATGTTAATATGACATAAGTATTCTATTGCATCTTATAATTTTTATAAATTTATTCCCTTATTTTTATTTTTTCTCAACATAATAATGTGTTAGTCTCCAAAATGACCCCCGATGATCCTCACCTCCTGATATTCATGCCCTTATGAAGTCCTTTCCAATATAGAAGAGGAAAAACCTGCGACCCATGGAATACTGTGGTTATGACAGTGTGTAACTTCACAGGATAGGCTATACAAGAAATTGCAGCTTCTTCCTCGTGCTGTTGAATTACTAACTGTAGGAAAAGCTAACAGGCATATATTGAGGACAAGCAAGCAGCCTTGTGGCTGCTCTCCTCATGAACAAAGGAACTGAGGTCTTTTTTCCAAGAGCCAGCACCATTTTCCCAGCCATATAAGTGAGTCACCTTGGAATATGATCTTTCAGTCCTAATCAAGCTTTCAGATGACTGCAGCTCTGTCTGACATCTGACTGAGAACTCATAGGACACCCAAAAATGATTACCATACAATATATTACTGTTGCTTATGAAATAGATTTGCTACTTCATTTGAATGCAAAGTTATGTCAAAATTATAGAAAGATATAAGAGAGAACATAGACAAATATCACAGGCATTATATATCATATCTGAATATATCACTATTGACATAACTGAAAGTTTTCAAAGCATACAATAATATACGCATTTTTTAAATGTACATATTCTAATATTCTCATAATTTTTTCTTAACAATACACATTGATCACCTTGTTACTATACATATATATCTAAATAATCATTTTGATGGTTCTATATTTTCCAGTTTTGTAGATATACCCTAATTTATTTTACTAATTCCTTCTTTGGAATTTACGTCATCTCTATCTTTTAAGTGTTATACCATGCTGCAATCAGTACTTTTTTAATTTTCATTTGTTTCATACTTACTTGTCTGTGTGTTTTTCTTATGATTAATTTTTTTGTGCTTGGGGGAAAAGCATATGCACAGATATTTATAATGGTGAGACACACTTAAATTTATTCTTACGGAGGGTGTGGGGTAGGAGTCTAGCAGTATTTGTTTCCTAAATTTTCCCTGATACTTTGACATTATTCATTGAATGACATTCAGTATCTGAAGTGATTTAAAATGACTCCTTTATGATATACTAAATTCTTTTATACACTTAGGCCTGCCTCTAGATTATGAATTAATTATGTGATTTTGATCTATCAGTCCATTTAAATCCTGGTGTTTCAATTTTTTATTTTAAATTATAGAAACTTTATACTACTCTTTACTATTTTGTACAGAAAGTTCTACCTCAATACATCAATTACACAGATTTCTTGACTCTTCTCATCCATTGAATAGTTTATACTCCTAAATAATCTTTTTCTGTTTCAAGAAATAAAAGGCTTTTGTGATATTGTATTGGGGTGACCTTAAATATATAATTTAGGGAAACTGAGATATTTAAAATGTCAAGTTTTCCCATTGAAGAAATAGCATGTTTTACCATTTATTTAAGTTTACCTTTATATGTACAAGTATTGTGAGTGGGAATATTTTTTCCATTATAATTTAATTAGTTATTGCTGTTATTTATATTAAGAAAGCTTAATTTTATTTATTTGCATTTCATCTGGCATCTGGTTTCCTTACGAAACTCTCATTAGTTCTAACATATTTTCAGTTATTTTTCAAGGTTTTCTAAGTAAACAGTTTACCAATCTCATATAAAGGTAATTGCTAAATGTTTATCTTCATGTCGAGCATTTATGCATCTCCATCATTATCATCATGATGATCATAATTATCATCTCCATTTTTATGGTTGCATTATTTTGGTCAGAACATCCAGAATTATATTGAATCTTTATGGTGATATTAGGTATCCTGACCTTATTCTTGCCTGTAAGGAAATGCTTATAATATTTCAAAATTACTGTGTCAGTTAAGAAAACAAAGGGCACACTCAAAGGCAGTAATTTATTATAGTTGAGTCAGTACAATCTGTATTCCTATCTCCTCACGTACCTTCCTACCCTCTACTCCGCTATACTCAAACCACTCTTGCAAAAGTCACCAACGGCAAATCCAGTAGACACTTTTCAGCTTTTTTGATAATGAACACTGCAGTATTTTATACCATTGACCCCTTCTACAACTTGTACCCTCCTACCTGGGTTTCTCCAACACCCCTCTCTCCTATTTCCTTCTATGTCTTTCGGTCTTCCTCAAAGCTCTTCCTCCATTCGCCCTTTAGAGGGCAGTTTTCTTTTCTCTTTGCAAGATATTCTCCCTGAGTTTTCTTATCCACTGACAGGTTTCTGGAACTGATCCAGTATGGTGACAGTTTTGACCTCAGAACATGTTCAAGGGCACTATAGGTAAAAATAAAGTCTGCAGCCTGTGATGCACTTCCGAGCTTGGTTTGTTAGCTCTTGTCCACAGCTTTTGTGATGAAATATTTTAGAAAGTCCAGACTGGAGCTCAAGATTGTCAGTTTCATCTGGATCCAACCAGTTGTCTCCATTCCAAGTTTCATGATTCCATTTTTGGCCTGAAATTTCACATGAGAAACTTGGCAGGCCTACAAATTTAACTGTCATTGTAATTCAGCAACCCATATACTTAATTTTTGTGTTTGGTTTTCAGCAACATCAGCCCCGTGACTACATGAAACAAGAGCTTCTTTTAGGAGTGTCATAGAAGCTCTTTGATTCATGGACTATGACTTGAGCTGGGATTTAACAATCTAGAGCTTGTCATTTTCTCTTTGTAAGCACTGAAGTGAACTTAAAAAAAAATCTATTCCACACCACAGTCCTTTTAGTCATCATTACTGTCATAATAATCAAGTGCAGCAGCCACTTGGGCGCCTAAGGCACAAATTTGAGTTGGCATTTCATCACAATCAACCACAAGAGATAGCTTGATTAATTTTGAGGCCTCGGCATGCTATGTTTTACATCGATTTTCCCATTGGCAAGGAGCTCAGCACTGTGCCCAAGCCCAAATGCATGACCAAACTGAAATTCTATCTTTAACAGTCTATGTCCTGGGTCCACTACTGGTACCAATTGTGTTTCAGCCTGGATCTAACTGAGAAAAGCCACATTATAATTTGAAAAGAGAAAGTTTACTATAAAGAATTATTAAGTATAATATAAAGAATTATTAATAATAATATAACTATAACTATATTATTGACATTGTGAAGGATTGGCTAGTAGAAAAGAAAGATGGCTTTAGAGAATATAGAAATAGCAGATAAAGGAGTATCCACTATGCTAGGACTAAGATAGAGCATGCCAGGTAGACACCTTTCCCCCTAGGGCTGAGATCCAGACCTTCTTGGAGAGGGTACAGCCACAGTTCACTGAATGGCAGAGAAGTTGCTGGGATATCACATTGGAGTAACTTTCTGGAAATTTCTCTCTAAGGTGAGTAGGAAAGTTGCTCATGGAGAGGTGTCTCATGAGAGACACTTTGCTACAAAACGGCTTGAGGGAGGATACCAGGGGAGGCCACTTAACTGCTGGATGCTAGTGGTGAGACACTGGAGAAACTCCCTGTGCTGCAGGAACCTAATGTCAAAGAAAGCTAAGCATGCTGCAAGAGCCAGCTGAGTCACCACACTGGAACCAGGGAGCAAAACCCTTTCCTCCATTACCTTTTTTGTTTTTATTTCAGCATATTATGGGGGTACAAATGTTTAGGTTACATATACTTCCTGTGTTCCACCCGAGTCAGAGCTTCAAGCATGTCCATCCCCCAGGCGGTGAACACCGCACCCATTAAGTGTGTATGTACCCATCCCCTCCAGCCCCTCCCATCTGCCTGACACCCGATGAATGTTACTACTATATGTGCACTTAAGTGTTAATCAGTTAAGTCAGTTAATACCAATTTGATGGTGAGTACATATGGTGTTGTTTTTCCATTACCATCTACTGAGAAAGATTCAGTATCAGTTGGCAAAGGAAAAATATTTAAAGAGCCCAGATTCATTTTCACAGAGCAGTCTAAAATTGTGTATTTGGAGCTGAGAAGCAAATTGATAACCAGTACAAAAATATATAACATGCAAAGTATTACCAATGCAAATATTTTCTTCCAGTGTTGTTTGTATTTAAATATTGTTTAGAGTATTTTTTACCTTAAAAAAGTTTTAAATTTGTAGGTTGTCAGAGTTGTGGGCTTTTTCCTTATGATTTTAGAAAGTGTTGGGGTTTAAAAAGGATTTCCCTTACCAGAAAAGTATAAGGCTATTCCCTCAAATTCCTTTCTATGTATTTTAAGCTTAATTAGAATGATAATTGTTAGAATGTGTATGTGTTAGATTTAATCCCTGCAAGCTATTTAAATTCCTGGATTTTCAATTTCCTCACTGCAATGGGGGGATAATAATGCTTACCTAATAAAGCTGATATGAGAATTAGATATATCCTATCTACAACATTGATTGGAGTACCTGGCATATAGTAAGGGCCTACTATATAGTATCGATTAATGGTTTTTAGAAATTGTTGGCATTGTATTTTTCATTCAAAATCACATTATTATAAAAACAATTCCCAAATGTAATTATGCTTCATTTAGTTGTTTTAAAATTATTTTTTAAATATTGAATTTTATAGGTTAGATTATATATATATTAACTAGTTTTAATAAAAAGATGGATAAGACAATGTTATTTATTACAAAGAAAAATTTTGTAGTGATTTTCACAATATAATTTTCCTGTTTTTAACATTTCTTAAAACCATATGATAATATGTTACCCACAAATTCTATATAATTCCTGCCCTATCCTGTACAATCACAATGCTTAAATAACATCTTCATTTTCTCCTAAAAAAATGATTGTGACCTGTGTTCTGATATAACTTTTATATTTTGTTTTGAGACACTGTATTAGCTATAGCAGGAAATCTTGTATTAGATTACCCAGTGTGTTGGATTTTTGAATATGTCAACTTGGCTTTGCTAAAGTTCCCAGTTATTTAAACATGAATCTAAGTATTGTTATAAAGGTATTTTATAGATGTGATTTAAGTCCATAATCCATTGATTTTAAGTAAGATAGGTTTTCTAAGATAATTAGGGTGGGCCTGCTTCAATCTGTTGAAAGGCATTAAAGGCAGAGCTGAGGCTTCCCTGTAAAAGAATCAGTTATGCCTGCGTACAATAGCAGTTCTTGACCAAGAATTCCAGCCTTCCCTTCCTGATGGTCAACCCTATTAATTTCATACTAGCCCAGCATGCCTTCACAATCATGTAAGCCAATTCCTAGCAATAAATCTCTTAACATACATCCCCTAATGATATTGCTTCTCTGGTCGAACCTTGGCTATTACACCCAGCAAAATATAAAGTATTTTACTTCTTTAAAATCTCTACCTTCTCAAAAGAAGGTCAGATGTAATCTGCTAAGCAGAGAAGCTGTCACTTCTAATGTGCCTTAGTCTGTTTTTGTGTTGTTATAAATGAAACTTGAGGCTGGGTAATTAATAAAGAAAAGAGAATTATTTGGCTCATGGTTCTGCAAGCTGTACAAGAAGCATGGCACCAACACTTGCTTCTCATGAGGGCTGTAGGCTGCTTCCACTCATGGTGGAAGGTGAAGAGGAGCCATTGTATGTGCGGGGATTCCATGGCAAGAAAGGAAGCAAGAGGGCAAGGGGAGGTTCCAGGCTCTTTTTTTTTTTTTTTTTTTGTGAGACAGAGTCTCACTCTCTTGCCTGGGGCGAGTGCCGTGGCGTCAGCCTGGCTCACAGCAACCTCAAACTCCTGGGCTCGAGCAATCCTACTGTCTCAGCCTCCCGAGTAGCTGGGACTACAGGCATGCGCCACCATGCCCGGCTAATTTTTTCTATATATATTTTTAGCTGTCCAATTAATTT
>RJWJ010013684.1:0-39421 GCA_004363605.1 Indri indri | reverse complement strand
GATGGTGATTTTTACATGCTTTCTTGAAATATGCTAATTTTAAAACAATGATGGTTTTTAAATATGATATTTTTTCAATTCATTGGTCCTTAATATGAACGCATCACTTTTCTAAATACCAACGAGTTACAATTTAAGGCAGAGTTAGGAGTGCAGACCCAAACATTACTGTGCACTCCGAGAATGCCTCAGGGTCCTGGAACAACCATTACAGCTAATATCTACCAGCAGACCCCAGAAGAGTGGGAAAAGTTGTACAATAACGTGCAGGCCAAATCTTGTTAACTCATTGGAGATCTGTTGGCATAATGACACACTTGATTTCCCTGCTCACATTTTCTAAAGTAGGTAAAATTAAACAAGAAGGATAGAAATTAAATAGAAATGTGGAAGATATGAAGAGAATGATTTATAGCAGAGAGAATTGAGTACGAACTGTGACCAAATGTGAACCTGAAAGAGCTAGTGCTTAAAGATGGATCCTGAGCTGCTAATTGGACCTAAATTTTAAATGGAGCCAAGCAGCCATTTGCCGACTAAGTTCCCCAATAACTCACACCTCTGTTCAACTTTGGGGCTTTTGCTGCTTATCTGAACCAACCAATCAGAGCTCACCTGCCTTGGCCAATCAGGGTTCAGCTATACCCACTAATCGGAACTCAGCTACGGTGACCATTTAGAACTAATCAAGTCCGAATCTTATATTTGCATACACAGGCCTGATTGGGAACCTGGGCAGGCGCTTTTGCTATAAAACCAGAACTCTCCCTTTGTTCTCTAGAACGTTCCTTGATTTTACACGGGAGGCTGTGTCTCCCATGTTTGCAAACTGTTCACTGAAATAAAGTCTCTTTCCTCCAAGTTTCTTTTTCAGAGAATGTTGTTCACACAACTAAGAGAGAAATTTCAATTTAAAAACTCGGCAAGTCTCCCTCAAGTTTCAACATTCACTGACTACAGATTTTGGTTATCTCACTACTCTATTTTTGAATTTTAAATTATGCAGCTCCCACGGAGTAACCAGTTTATCAAATAGTTTACCTTTGAAATTATTACTTAAAATATGCCTAGAATTAGGCATAAAGATAAACCCAAAAGCAATATTTTTATTTATACCCTACCTTATTCCAAAAAGAATTTATGAATGCTTACATAAACATAAAATATAACAAGAAAAGACAGATTTTTAAATTATTGGATTAGAAGAAAATGTGAAAAAGTTAAGGTATAACCCAAAGTTAGAACACTGTTGAAAGCACCCTTCCCAGCCTCCCGTTTAGCACATAGTAGTACTCAATAATTATTTGTCTATAACGAAGGCAAACATTTATAGAGTGTTTTCCATGTACTAGGTCCTGTTCCTAAGGGGGAAAAAAAAGGAATTATTTCATTTAATTCTCACATTCACCTTTGAGGTAAGTTCTATCATTACCCCACTGTACAGACGCTTACACTGAGGTTCAGAGGCTAATTTGTCAACTGTGGCAAAGCTGGGCTACAAGCCCAGACAGGCCAATTCCTGGGATTTAAACCAGAGCACCTGCAGCCTCCAGAATTAACTGTCGAGAATCCCTGCTCACGAAAACCCTGGTAAAGGACAGAGAAGTCCCTCTCATCATCACCTCAGCTCTGTTGAATAAATGTAGGCATAAATGAATGTGATTGGACCTATATTTAGTCCTAAGGTTTCTAACATCCAAAACAAAAAGGAAGATGAATTTCGTTCTATGATTCGGAAAAAAGCAAACCAACTTCTTGGGAGAAGCATAAACAGTAATTTATAGTTTCTTGGTTCACACAAGATCAGAAGACAAAATGGAAAGCCTAACAGTGGAAACACCAAGTGTAAACAGAAATATTAACATAACAGGTCATGTATTTTTTCTTTATGGAGAATTTCAAACATGCATTGAAATATAATGGCATAATGAACCCCTATGTCCACATCACCCAACTCAATCATTACCAATTCAAGGCAAATCTTGTTTCTTCTGTACCCACCCCCACTATATGATTTGAAGCAAATCCCAGACATATCATGTCATTCATTAATATTTCACTACGGATCTCTTAAAGATAAATTCTACATTTTTCTTAACATAACCACAATACCGTCACCATGTCTAAAAATAGAATAATTCCCTGATATCTGCTTAATGTTTAAATTTTCAGTCATCTCTTGAATGTCATCATTTTTAAAAACTTGTTTGTTTGAATCAGGATCCAGATAAGATCTATATATTTTAATTTACAGCCACTTTGTTTGAACTCACAGAATTGAGAAACGAGTTGATTTAACTACAATGTGTAGGAAAGTGTGTTATTCCAAGGGTGAGGAGTCACGTGGCAAATTAGAAGATCTGGGTGCAGGTCCAGTTTCAGCTGCTTTACCTTGAACAAGTCACATGATCTCTGTCTGTAAAATGAAGGGGGTACAAGATGGTTTTCTCCATTTCCTTCAAAGTGATGATGACTGTTCAGACATTCTGCTTGATAAATGAGAGGCTGAAGATGAGAGAGTTCAGTGGATCACACAATTAGATTTATAATAGAAAAATTAATTATTTGATATGATTCATCATCTCATTCATAAATAAGATCTGAAGAAGCTTAAAGTAACATCCCTCAAATTACTTGTATCCTTTGCTTCTCTTCAATGTTGAATGTCACCCTTAGGTTTTACAGGCCCAATTCTGTGCCGTCCTGGTTGTCATCAGAAGCAACTCTATAAAACTCATTATCTTGACTATTCAATATACATATAACGTTTAGCTTCAGACCCTCGATCACTCCCTTTCCCTGAAGTTAGTTTACCCAGCTGATAAATTAACTGGAATGGAGGGAAATGGGCGAGAAAAATATTTATTGAGCTCCTAAGCATTTTTCATAGGTTGTCTTGTTTAATTCCTGGGAGGTGAGGTAAGATGGCAGAACAGGAGTCTGAATCCAACATCACTCTTCCAAAACTTGTGTTCTAATGTTGTTTAGAAAATAAGAAATAATATCTCAACTTCAGAGTAATGTTGTAAGGATTAAATGAAGTAAGAAATGTTAAAAAAAAAATTTAAGTGCTTTATAAACCGTAAAGCTCTATGCCCACATACAACAGAGCACATCCTGTCCTAAAGAATATTTTACTCATAATTTTTAAGATGTCCAGACTCAACACTGGTATATAGTACATATCTGGTTGCTTCTGTGGGCTCCCAAATAGAGTCCAGAAAAATACATTGGGACATCCTTAAATTCTGACTCCTTCTACTTCCACACAAATTTCTGTCCACAAACTACTGTCCTGAACCATGTCTGTCTTCTCCCTACTTTCTTCAGGCTCCCCAGTGCTATTGGAGAAAAAGAAGCCACATCAATTGTTACACCCAGCCAGCTGAGCACGTACCATGAGACATCCAGGAAGTACTTTTCAAGACATTTGATTGCATTAAAATCATCACCCTTTTATTTCCCTATAAATTGGATTTCCTACACAAACAGCAAGCTAGTGGCCATAAAAGTTCAGACTCCATGTGGCAAACCCAGCATTAAGAATGGATTTCTGTCCCATAAGGGAAGGGTATTGTCAGGTTTGAACCCACGAGAGAGAAACTGGGATACTTAACACAATCAGAGAGAGGGGCCTCACACACCAACCCGTGGTGTTCATTCTAAATGTGTGACGCATGAACTTCAAGGAACATTTTACAATGCATTGCATAGCCAAGGGTGGCTGGAATTGAAGCGACAAAATAAACATTTCCATTTTCTAGCTAGAGAGTGAACCAACTGCAGTGAGCCCTGCTCGTTAAAGTCAGGGTCTGGACAAAAAAGTGTGGTGAACATGCAGAGCTCATTATTGTGCTTCCTAGTAAATTGGACAAAAAGCCCATTTCTGAAATAATGTTTATTACCATATCGTGTATTCTCCTAAGAGGCTCAGCAGCTGCTGTCTAACCACTGTCTTAATGGAAAGCAAATTTAGAACTTTGGAAACCTTTGGTGGCGTTAGGGATTGGGCAACTAGCAGGGAGAGAAGGTTTCCTTTCTTCTTTTCCTTCCTTCTTTCTTTCATTCTTTCTCTTATAATTTTGCAAATATTTTAATATTAGATTGGCTGGGTTATTTAACTGATCATGAGTAAATCTCAGGCACACCAAGTATAAAAAGACTAAAGTTTATGCATAGATAAGGGATTTTACTTTTCCCAAATAACTAAATTGCCATCTGCTCCAATGCATTATCCTCAAGAGGAACAGTTTTACCATCCTACCAGAAAGGAAGGGGAATTCAATCTATTTTTGCAAAACTTCCCAACTTCCCTGAATTCAATACACACTGAGTTTGCAGACTCATTTTGCAAGTCCTTAAGTAATTCTTAACAGTAAGTAAAATCTTTTCAACGTATTTTCTCATCCCGTTCCATACAGAGAAGACGTTTTGGCACGGCAATCTTCCAAATTCTCTACACTAACCAAAAACAACCTGTTCAGAGTATATAACAAAGGTTCAGCAACCCAATCCAAAAATAGACATACATGCAAAGTCTATTAAGGTCACAACATACAACAGAAGAATGGCCAGGTGACAGGTGTACCAAGAGCCAAGTGATGCTGGACTGCCTCGGAGAAATAGCACAAACTCTCTGAACAGATGACTGGCACGTATGGATAGAGCAAAGAAGCAACTGTACAAGCATGCCCAAAATGTTATTTAAAACCCAGAATTTCAATCACCACTCCCAGGATTAAACTTGCTGTTTTTAAGTACTGATTATATAAACCTTTAAGGTTAGAAGAAAAGGCAAAGAAAGGGAACAAGGAATATACAAACCAAGTACAATATTACCAAAGGAAGGCTCTCAGGGAAAATCAGCACTTTAACCAGGAATAATTCTTCATATGACTGCAGATCATTGTGGTGGCTGCCACCAAAATGAGCATGTGTTTGGCACTAATTAGGTGTTATTATACACTTTGGGGTAAACTGATTGAGCCTCCCCACACCACAGAACTTTTAGGTTCATCCCATCTCCTGATTCCTCGTTGGTTGTCATTGTCCGACTATACAGATTTGGATCATCCCAATTACATTTTGTAGTTGAGCACATCTGCAGCACAGCAGTGAACATTGTAGACCTCAAAGGAAAGTCATCCACATGAAATCCACGATGTGTGTTTCCAATGTCAAATGCAATTAATTTTTAAATGGAGACTTGAGCTTTAGGGGTATTCACCCAAGGCTAACACTGGTGATTGCCTGAGTGATGAGTACAGTTCTGCTCATCAAGGGCAGCTGTCCCTTCCATCCACTCACTCCTGGCAGAACCTGACACCCATCCCAATCTGTTCAGCCCATATGGGCAAGGGTATCAAGTATATGCCCATTCACAACCATCTCCCAAAACAGGAGGACGCTGGGAGGCAGAGACAATGTTTGTGAGAAACATCCTCCGCTATTTTACACCATGATTAGGATTTTCTTAATCACTCTTTACAATTTGCAGACTTTAGGTATAAATAGATATCAGAGTATAAGGTTTAGACTTCTCTATTTCCTATATAATTATACATCTGCTGTAATAACAGGCAGAACTTTATTGGGGTTTTCATTAAGTGGAACCCTCATTTGTGCTGAATGTAAAATAGTTCATTTTTCTACTGTCATTATTTCATCATCCTGAAATTCACAAATGCTTAAATTCCTTTCATTTCTCTGTCCCCACAGAGGCATCATTTCACTCACATTTGAAAGTTTTTAGATCATGGTTATTACAGCTAAGTGGTTTCTCCCTAAAAATAGTTATAAACAGTTTATTGTGCATTGGGGAATATGTAGGCAAGATCAGAGCTTGAGTGGTATTCAGGTATATTTGGGTCTGTGTGGCCAAATGGTAGGAAGGACTCTCTGAAGCCATTTGTCTGTGGCTCAAGGTACCTCCTGGGAGCTCTCACGACCTGAGATCACAACTCAGAGCACTGGTGGGTGGGAAGGGATAGTCCTGATGTTTCTGTTGCTCCAGTTTCCCTACCAGCCCGTACTCACCCTTCCCAACCCAGCAAGAGAGGTATAAGCAGAGGAAGGAGGGTTCTTTCTCTAAAAACTCTGTAAAATGCTGGATCATGAGAACAGTTGCTTTAAGACTCCTCTAACCAAGAGTCACACAGCATTCTCCCACATCGCCATAAGTCGCTACCTAGCTGGGCACCACAGGGATTCAGAGCATCCATGGCCATGGAGCCTGGAAAAAGCTGGGTGGAGCTTCTGTTAAACACATGCACAACACCCCGGAGACTCATAGGAGCATCTGGGGAGGGAGGGGGCTGTACATCAGCAAGCAAAGGAAAGAACCAGCAAAATCCAGGCTTTGATGCTATTACAACCCATCTATACCCACAGGTGGTGAGGGTGGAAAAGACCAGTTTACACTGATTGATGTGCCTCAGGGGCTCTGTCTTGTCCCTGGCCAATTAGAAAGATTGATTAGGCCAGGTATAGTAGCTCACACCTGTAATCCTAGCACACTGAGAGGCCGAGGCAGGAGGACTGCTTGAGGCCAGGAGTTCAAGACCAGCCTGAGCAACATAGGGAGATCCCCATCTCTACGAAAAAATAATAATAATACAAAAATGAGCTGGGAATGGTGGCATCCACCTGTAGTCCCAGCTACTTGGGTGACTGAGGCAGGAAGATTGCTTGAGCCCAGGAGTTTGAGGTTGCAGTGAGCTATCTATGATCATGCCACTGTACTCCACCCTGGGTGACAGAGAGAGACTGTATCTCAAAAAAAAAAAAAAAAGCAGCATAAAATAATAGAGATATTGATCAGTGAAATAGACTACTTAATTTCAACTGATTTTGAAGTTCAGGACAAAAATTCAAAACCAACATAGGAAATCAGTGATGGGCCCACTACACTTACCTGGCACCCAGTGCCACTATATGGTGAGTGGGTAGATCAGGTACAGATTTTCAAGGAGCTCTTTATAAAAAGCCAGATAGAGAAATATAAACATGAATGAATGAATGATGAAGCAGGCCTATTTTCCAGGTGATCTTACAGTAGGATTTTGGTTTTTCGGGGTTTCAAAGTCCATCCTGTAATTTATCCTGTTGGCTCTCGAGTCCTCACCTCTTAATGTGTTGGACAAACCTACACCCTCATGTGGCTGCCAGGACCCTGCCGCCTGGGCTGTGAGGGAGAAAGTACAGGTTCAGACACAGTGCAATTCTATCCAAAACCCCTGGCAAAAGTACCTGAAATTAAGCACATTAGGTGTGTGACTGGTGCTGAATTTCAGATACGAATATTAAATGGGAAAAAAATGCCTGAAAGGAAGTGGCTGGGATTTGGAATTTATTTACCAAAAAAAGGAGAACTAATCTGGATTAAATGGTGCTCTTGAAGTATTGGATAGAAATGAAGATTTCATAACAAGAGATCAGTTGATACTTACTGATTTTAGACCGTAAACCAATTTAATTCAGTTTAACACATGCTGAGTGCCATGTCAAAGCTCACACTAGCCAGTGACTGTCCAAGTTCATGGTAGACATTTATCTTGTATGAAAAGAAAGGATTTCTGTGCATGCGTGTTATTAGGCAGTGACACTCATTGTGAGAAAAAAGATGATTGTAGAGTATTTTTTGATGATTTTAAGGGTAAACATCCACCTTCTATAAGTAGAATAGGGAAATCTACCATATCATCTAATCCGTTCCCTTTTTTACTTTTTTTTTAATTTTCCTGTTTGGACCTCTCTGAATAAATTACAATAATAGTAACCTAAAACTTTAGATTTGCCTAACGTGTATGATGTTCCACATTCACTTCTACCCCTCATCAAAGAAAGGAAGGCAGACTCTGGGATGAGGAAGCTCTCTTACTGCAGACTGTAATACGAGCAGACCTGGACTTGGTGCCAGAGAGCCTGAATTAGCATCCTGGCCCTGCCACTTACCAGCCAGGTGACTGTAGGAAAATTACATAACTCTCCAAGCCTCATTTTCTTCATGTATAAAATGCGGATATTGAAAATACCCATAGTAACATTCTGAAGATTAATTAACTCCTGGAATATAAGCTTCCAGCACCTAGATAGACATCTGGCCCATAAAATATGCTTAATAAGTATTCATTATCGAATAAATAATCTCATAAAATACATATATGTATTTATTTTCCATAATCACTAGGAAAAACCGGAAGCTGACATAACCTCCTTGGTCCCACTGCACTTCTGTAATCATGACATTTTATTCAAGGATCTTGTAAGAATGCCCAGTAGGCAAGCTTCCTACTGTAGCTATAACCATAATCATTCTTGTTATTCCTGTCATAGCCAGCATTTGTCGAGATGTACCATGTGCCAGGCACTGTGCTAAATGCTTCACATGCACAGTTCCTATAATCCTCACAGTAACACTAGAAGGGAACCAGATTTATTTCCTTCATTTTACAGACGGGAAACCAAAGCTAAAACAGGTTAAGTAATGTTTGCAAAGTTTCCCACCTACTAAGCTCAGAATGAGAATGCAGACATCTGAGTCAAGAGCCCACGCTCATGGAAAAGAGCAAGAGTTTGGAACAAGGAGGCCTGGGTTTAAGGACAAGCTCTGCCCTTTACGAATGTGAAAATGCTGACATAAGCTTAACTGCTCCCCAAAATGAACTTCTCCCAGCGTAAATAATCATATCTCAGAAAGAGAAATCCTGCCTCACGAGGTTATGGTGAGGATCAGATAAATTATTACAGTTTATTAAATCCTGTGCACCTAGTACATAGTAGATCCTTAGGAAATTCTGTTGGATAAATTACTAATATCTACAAGTTGCTTTTTAACTATAAATCACTTTACAAATTTCAGTTGTCATCATTATGGACAATTTACCACGTATTGACCAAGAGCCACCAGACTGTAGAATCTAAGTGATTCCAAAATTCTCTCGATGAACCTGTACTCCTTTGCAGTACAAAGATGACTTTGAACACCACTGCCCGTGAAATCCTGATCTAGGCCTTATAATAGAAGACACGTAGCTGGTTACCCTAATTACCAACAGATGATTTCAGAAATGAACATTTTTTTTCAAGGAAGTAGTTGAAAAATCATTAGAAAAACATTCAAAATGTGGTCAACAGCAGGGACCCAGCGTGGGGCTTGAAGCAAACAGTGGAATCTTTGGAAGCCTACTTTGTGTGCCCGAGGTCAGGGGAGCAGACACAAAGCACATTGCCGCACAGAGCCACCGCGGGAGCCAGAAGCACTTCTTCAACCATCTTGGCTTTGGCAGGAAAGAGGGATTATCATAAAAAACAAAGGAAAGTAATATTGCCCATAATATAAATATCCCAACCATGGACCATGCCATATATGCTATCTCAGCTACTTAAAATAACCCATTTGCAAAACATAATTTGTCAAATGTGTCCTGTTCTGAGATGAGGTGAACTATGGCTAACTGTACCCTGAGACAGATTATCCTGAAAACTGCTGGTCACCTACCTTGATACGACAATAAGTACTTCAATGGGTTTGGCAAAAACGTAGAAAAGACCCAACCCCTGGCCATTCTGCTTATGTGATCTAAACATGTCAAACAAGACAAAGGCTGAAAAAACATCAGAAGGAGTTCAAATCTTAGCTCTCGTGAGGCAATTTGGCATATAGTTTCACTTTTAAAACCATCAATATCCATCAATTCTTTCACTTAAAAATATCTTTCATGATATGATACTAAACATAAAATAGAATAGACTAGGGGTACAAAAGTTTTATGAAGATCAGAAATTCCTTTTGACCTGAACTTGAAATATTACTTTTTAAAGACAGAGACAATGCATTTACTTCTAAATCGTTTCTTTCATAGAAACGATTGCAGTATGTATCAGAAAGAGTGTGTGTGTTGGTGGAGAGACTACTAGCCTAGAAATCAGGAGCCTCAAGTTCTGTTCCTGGCTCTAAGTCAACCCCTTTTGGTTTCTTCATGTAAGAGCACCATCATGCATTGCAAGTTGGACATGGATCATGCTCCACGTGTTTCCAAATAGGTTACCTCATTAAATCCCCTCATTATTAGTCCCACTTTGCAGATAGGAAAACTGATCCACATGAGGCCAATTGTTAGGTGTAGTGAGAAGAGCAGAGGATATGGAGTGTGAAGATTTGGGGTTGAGTCACTGTCCCACCATACACCACTGTATGGTCTCTAGGTTAACTTTATGTAAAGTGTATCTCAGTGCACCCTGGAAATACAAAGTCTTCTCCCGCAGGGACTCTACTGGCTTCTTTCTCCACGCTCAAAGACATAAAACTCTGGAGCATCCGGGCTAGAGTTCAAATTCAGATACGTTGATTTAAAGGTTCATAAATAATCTTCTTTATTTCTCCAGAGATGGCAACAGGGTCTTTCTGAGCAGGAAGGTGACTCTGAGAGTGTACCAAGAACAGAGAGTTGAGAGAGCTCAGAGGCAGGAACCAGTAAGAGACCATGAGGCCTGCCCTACGTCCTCCTGCCACCTCTGATGAGTTGTATTGTGACAGCCTGCAAGACACTACTTGTCAAGCAAATCATTGTTCACATCTCCTCTTTGCTGATTATAAAAATATGTCCAGATGCCAGCTATGGACCTGCAGAGTTTTGCAGAGGCTTAGACTGAGGACACTTCTCATTCTAAATGACAAATATTCTTAAACATAAATTATGTAAGTTATTTCACAGAGATTCAGACTATAAAACAAGGCATCTCTGGGGGAAATAACAAAATGATGTCTGCTAATAACGGGGGAAGCAGGACTCAGCAAAATGTTAATAGTTTGGTGTGCTTACATCCAGTATCTTTCAATGCATATATGTTATAAATTTGCATCACACATACATATAAACATGAAATTAGAATCACACTGTTTGTACTGCTTTGTACTCTATTCTTCTAAATCAACTGAAATTGTTTGTTAACAAAATTTTCCAGATTCTAATCCCCTCCTGCTGAGTACATTGGTTATTTCCAGTTTTTTACCGTCATAATTAATACTACAGTGAGCAACCTTGTACATAAATTTGGCAAAGCTTTTGTCAACATTCAGAAAGATGTTCTAAGTACACTTTCAGCATGTTATGAGTGTTTACTACGTGCCAAACACTGTGATATATTTTACAAACATTATCCAGCTCAATCCTTGCCAAAACCCTGTGTGATGTCTCTGATTAATATTCCCTTTTGCATATGAGAAAACTGAGCAGAAGACAGATTAAGCAACTTGCCCGAATTTGTACAGAAGTAAGAGCCAGGATGTGAATACTTCAGTCTATCTCCAGAGCCTACACTTTGACTGAGAAAATTGCCCGGCTTACTATGTCTCCTAACCCTATGCCCTATGCTCCCTCCCACTTAAAAGGGCTTTTTCCTCCACATCGGATATAGTGTTAGAGAATCCACTCTTCCCATTAGAGAGTCCAACGGGGATGATGTGGAAGATTTAGAGCTGCCCTTGGGTTGCTCTAGATCCAGATGTCATCAACATGTAACCTCCCAGCCTAGGATGTGCACCGAAGTCCGCCTGAGTCCAGCTCCCAAGTTCATCCTGTACAATGGAAAGGATATTTATTTCAAGATCCCTGACAATGCACAACCTAATAAGCCACACTGCAGACAATTCTGCAAGCTTTTCCTCTAAAGCTGATTTTTCATCTTGTTGCTTAAGAGCATGTGTCATTCTTTACTAAATTTATCTTCCTCCCATTTTTGTACCTGCTGATTAGTTGTTGTCAAGGGTATCACAAACTTGACCTGTGAAGAGTAAGCCTGTTAAGGATACATATAAGTGCTTTATAATTCTTTTTTGGGGGGAGAAAAAGAGTCACAAAAAGTACAAAAACAAGTTGTTTATAACACCTGACTTTATTTGGAAGCTGAGACAATCCATTCTGTGCTAAAGAAAGATGCCAACAAACTATGGTAGAGGGAATCCCGAAGAGCAGCCAACGCTGTTTTCAGGACTGAGGGCAGGGTGTG
This sequence comes from Indri indri, assembly GCA_004363605.1. Taxonomy (NCBI): domain Eukaryota; kingdom Metazoa; phylum Chordata; class Mammalia; order Primates; family Indriidae; genus Indri; species Indri indri. The sequence goes on along the minus strand of RJWJ010013684.1, from coordinate 27,412 downwards.
TACGGAAGAGTGAACAACCTGAAAGAGGTTTTAATATGTGTCGTCGGCAAAGGCAGGAAACAGCATGCAGCCACCGGGAGGGGAGGGGGCTTGGGTACAAAGGCTGTGCCCGGCTGTAACGGGATACAGCTGAAGAAGGGAAAACTCGAGATGTGTATCAGAGAAGACTTCCTGGCAGGGAGAACCTCTGGATTGGAGAATGGCCTCCCCAGGGAAAGGCGGGAAGCTCCCTCACTCAGGACACTGGAAACCGGACAGAGCAAAACAGTGGTGGCTCCGCTGAGGGAGGAAACCCCGCACTAACAGAGGATGAACTGGATAACCTGCGAGGCTATTTCTACCTGGAGTAACTTTGATTACAGTAATATAATCCCATGGGGATGTAGGAAAAGTTGTAGGGGGTGGTTTGCTTTAAATTTTTGAGTGAACTTAATTCCGATGGAAGGTGATGGACTGACATCCTAGGAGACAAAAGCTCTCTATTCATCTATACAATGGATACAACATCGACAGGGATACCTTTCCCTGCTGGGCTTTACCAAATGTGTCCCCAGTCCAGGCATTGAAGTAGAAGGGAAGCTGGATCCTTTCACCCCTTGACTCCTTGCTTCTCCTTATAGCTTCACAACAACAGAGGGGGTGTTGGTTACAAAGATTGGCCCCCAGATTGAATCCTCTGCTCCTCCTGCCCCAAACCCTACAAACAGAAATGCTACATTCTGAAGGGACCACATAGAACTTTTTAAAGCATCTATCTGGGAAGCATTAAAATGAGGCAAACCACTTTCAAAGGACGGTGTGTGGCAGCAAGCCTTGTCTTATTCTCTTTCCTGCGTGAGCAGATGTTAAAAAGGCTGGATGGATAGATGTATTTGAATATAATTCCTACATATCTTTGGCTTCTAAGTCATGAGCAGGAGTTACATTCCATGTAACTTCCTTTTCTCTTTCTTGTCCTTCTTTATCTTCCATTTTCCTTTCATCCTTTCCTCCCAAAAAGTAATTTTTATCTTCCCTTAAATTTGCTTAGAACATGCCAGGCTAAGAGATCTCAGTTATAAGAAGGTACAGTGTAGATCTTCACTCACCAGATGCTGTGCCAATTAATTCAGCTCCCTTGGACCCTCCTCCATCTCTCCTGAGTTGCTGGTTTCTTATTTTCATTATTTGAATTTTTGCAGAAGTAACCTCAAAGTCTGGCAAAGTTCTGCACCAAACCAAACAGTAACATTCATCTGAGACTCAGCTCTTTGATCTTCTCTGCAAAGTGTGTGCAAATCTGGATGCTTTATTTTCTATGTCTCTCCTCTGCCCAAGCCCAACAATACTGACATGGCCACGTAGTTGCCCATCTCTCTATTACACAAAGGCTTGTTCTCAGACTGTCCCAGTGAAGATTTTTAAATCTACTTTTCTAACCTCAAATCCCCAGAGGATATGAGACCAGAATGCATGCCACCTCTTCATTTTACATTGGGCAGGTAGACCTGACCAGCCACACCTGCCGTCTATGTGAATGCAAACCTCAGAGAGGCAAAACCCTTGATTCAGACAATGGTGCCAGGGGTGTGACTAAGCTTGCCTTCGGTCTGAATATTGATCTCAGGAATATTAGGCATAAGGGGAAAATCTAGTTTTGACTGCCCCTCATTTTGTGCAGTGATTGTTAGCAAAATTCCCTGCATGTTCCGGCAAAGAGTATATTCAATTACTAATTTCCTACAGAAAGTTTCTTTTACACTGCAATAGACAGGTGAAAACAAGGCCTCTCCAGGGGCCCCACAGGGCTCGGATGGCATTCTAGCTGGTGCTTGCTCACAAAGGTTGGGACTTATTTATCCCCTCCGTGTTTAAGTAATCAAAAGAACATCTACTCCATGAGAGAGAGAACTGAATTTGTCAGGAAGTAGTTGTTACCTCTGATTTCCTGCTCCTTCATTACAAACAAAAGCCTACTATATAGTTACTTGCAATTGGCGTATGGTGTACATGACAGACCACAATGTAGGGGAGTAATGAATCCTGTGAAAGTCTGAGTGACATGACCCAAGACCCCATTCACTAGTGGAAAGACAATTTGGAGCCTATAAACACATTCTTTTCAAGTTAGTGAAAAGCAATTTTTAAAAAATTAAAATCACAGAAAAATAGAAGACAATGACTGTCTGAACAAAGAGTGATTATTCACATGGCTAATAAGAAGAAAGTGATTCAATATATACAATGTCTGAGGGTAAGGCATGTCCAAATATAGGAAATGCATCTCAGTGAATAATTACCTCCTTGAATCCACTGACTACCCAAAGTTCTCCTGCCTTAGGACTCATGCATCTTCACATCTGAACCAACTAGCAGGAGAAAGTTTCCTTGAAAAAGTACCTGATGTAAACTTGTAACGTAGTAGAGCCATGATAACCTCTCCATGGCCCCGGAATAAATGTATCGCTCTATCTGTAGACACGTCTGCTTCAACTCAGCATCAGTACATTGACTCCCTTGTACTTCCAACACTGAAGGTGAATTATCACTTCCTTAGTCCTTCAGTCCCTAAGCAGGAACACAGTTTGCCAAGAGTGTCTCTCCTGAACAATACGTCCACACCCCTTGCCAGGGTGTAAGACGACTAGGACAGTCTGTGCATTGTCAGTCAGTGAACTCTAACACAGGGGATGGGGTGGCCTTGCATGCCTGTGTCTAGTCCACTGGCCATACCATGGCTCAGGTAGTACCCTGGTAGTATCCTTTTACACAGGGACCAGATTCTTGGCTAAAAAAACCTGATGTCTTTCTTGATTGTGTATGAACTCAATCATTTCCACATGGTTTTTATTTTCATTTTAACTCCCCTCATAAAGAGACCTCCCATTCAGCTGGGTGACCAACATAGTAAAGAAGCATTTATTCTGAACAAATAAAATAATTCATACATATATAAAGACTTTGTCTATTGTCCCAGAGCCCCTTTGTGGCCTTACACCAAACCCACTTCAATATAACCCCATTTCAATAGAACTTGGAATGCTATGGCCAATTCTGCACATGAAGGAGTCAAGTTCTTTCAAAGCCTTCTTGATTTGAACTCTGACTGACTAAGAGGACCTCATCCATAAGCTTCCCAAGATACCACCTGCCCCATGACTTAATTTGAAATGTCTTCCCATGGGAATCCAAGCACAAAAAGAAGGTCACGGTTAAAATGCTCATAGCTGACGAAACAAGTCTGCTTGTCCACTCCCATTACTGCCCAACTGTAACAATCCTCTCACTCCCATTCATAGCTTTCATAATATTATTTCACAGAAATATCCTGTAAAACTTGTTTTATTTTATAGAAATAGCTCTCAAACATGATTTCTAGGACACTTGAAGGACCTGCACACACAGGATCTTCCTTTTTTTTTTTTTAAAGAAACTTAGCGACCTCAAACAACCATTATATTTCACTTATTATTCTTGGTGGGGCAAGCTGGGCTGGGTGGGCAGCTGGGAATTGAGACACCTTTTCTATGGTGATCCTCCACTCAAATGTCTGGCTCTCAGTGCTCCTTGGCCTCTCTCTGTCTCTTTCCACATGGTGGCTCATCCTCTAGGGCCTCTCCATGTGGTTTGGACTTTTCATGAATTGAGGTCTTGGGACAGTTGGACTTCTAGGAGTTATGAGAGTTATAAGAAAAATCGTTCTGAGAGACCCAAATGGAAACTACAAGGCTTCTTATGACTGAGCCTCAGACATCCCTGAAAAAAACTTCTGTCACATTCTGTTCAGACAAATCTACAAAGGCAGTCTAAGTTCAACAGAATGGGAGAAGTAGATTCCACTTCTTGGCAGGGGAATGACATACAGGAAGAGAGGGACTGGATGGTGGCCATCTTGGATATAAACCACCATGAAGAGAATGCCAGTCCTCTTCCATTAGTGTTACATTTTTCCACAAAGGTGTGAAAGCAGTTCTGTTTGTGCCTCAGTTTCTTATAAAGTGTTACTTTAAAAGGTCTTTTTTTTCCCCACATATAGCACCACTTATTCATAGGCTCCAGATATAAATTGATGAGAGACTAGACTCATGAATGTTATGAGTGAAGAACATCACACTTTACTCAGAAACTCCTCCATGCTAATAATGTGTTATGGAACCAAGGTTGTCTGTTGAACTTGTTCTTCCCTTGGGATAATTTCTCTTCAAGGATGCTCCTCAGTTCCATCAAATTCTGAAAGGGCCATCTTGCCAGATTACCAGACATGCCTAGACATTCTGTACTCCAAAAAGTGACTATCACCTGGGCTCAAGCTGAGACCACTGCTACACAAGTTAGTCCAGCACTTAGGAGAGGCTCAACAAGTGTCAGTTCCCATCTTCTTCCCATCTCTGACTATCTAGTAAGACTTACGTTAAATATTGGATTATGATCCCCATTTACAGATGATAAAAGTGAGGCTCAGAGAAGTTAAAAGGTCTGCACAAATTCACATAAACAATATGTAAAGAAATTGAAAGTTGAGCCCAGGTTTTCTGATGCTTAGCCTAGAGTTCTTTCAACTCCACCAAGGATCATCAGAGTGAGTTTACTCCTTGAATTCAAAGGTTTAAAATAGAGAACAGATTCTTCAGTAGAAAAGAATACAGCAGGAAGAAAGACAGGGTTCCAGGCCAGGCATTAAAATAGAAGCAGTGTACTATAAAATTACACCACCCACTCACCAGTTTTGCCCAGAGCCAGCCTTATTATATTCCCCACAACTATTATTCCAGAGGGTTTACTCTTGCAGATGTATAAAAACGGTGCTCTTTTTGTTCTTCAGGCTAGTAGGTAATGTTTAGCCTTGTGTTGCCCACTCCAAGTCCCTTTTAATCCCTCACATCCTGCTTACAGTTAATGGAATGCAAAATTCCATCTCGCCCTGGTCTTCAGATCTCCCAGCAGGACGTCATTGCTGTGTATCAGTTACTAGGTGTGGGTTTCCTTTTGCACCAGCTTGTCTGCCTTCTGAGTGATGAAACGAAGCTTTCCCCAAGGAGAGAACCCAACATCATTGCCTCCTGCCTGGTCAGCTGGTCAGCTTCCACAGAACGCCTGTGGCAGCCTTTGCTTCCAGCGACAACAGGCTGTGTATCCACAACAAAGACAGCAGGAGGCTGTGATCTGGACATCTTCAACTCTGTCATTTAGCCAACACAGTTTCAAAGCCCTGTCCCAGAGCCCTGTGCCTCTGGTCTTTGGTGGCCCTACCGCCTGGCAGACACTTAAGTGTCAGCAGACAAGATGAGACTAAGTTCCCTTCTTAACTCAACAGATCCCTGTGACCATGCTGAATAAAGCTTACTTCCTTTACTAAAACTTCCAAAAGACATCTCTCTGCAAAAAGGTCAAGTCATAATAGGTCAAGCCATAATATGGTACTTTTGGGGGGAAAATGCATAAATAGTGGTCAGAGGTAGGATATTTTATACATCCCAGAGCAAGAAGCAAACAAGTGCTTTAAATTCTGTGATGATTTTATTTTAAATTATGTCACTGGTACACTGTACTTATTCAAATATATGTGTTGAAATTCTGAAAAGAAGACTAGTGGGAGAATCCCTTCTTTGAGTTAATTTAACTGTTTCTTCTTAGGGAAATATTCCCAGTAGGATCTGGTATTATAATAAGAATGAGTTCCACTCTGAAGACAACATATTTAACACTGGAGCCAACAAAGCAGGGAGGGGATAAAAGGAAAACAAATATACTATATTCACCTATTTAAAATGGCCAGACTATAAAACATCAGCCACAGCCAATCCTTTTTGTTAACTTTTAAAATAATATAAATTGTATAAAGTCATCATGAAAAATTAACAAAAATAAGGAAATAAAAAAGAGAAAAATTAAAATCACCTGTAATCACACAGTCTTGGCATAACCACTATAAATGCTTGGCATATATATGCTTCTAGACCTTGCCCTATGTGTACATATGTAATTTTTTAATGCAATTGAGACCATGGTCTATAATTTTCTATCTATATTTAATAGAAGCATGGATATCTTTCTATATTGATAAATGTACATCTACATCTCAAAATAGCACCACTTTTTAATGATAAAGAGGAAAATGAGCCTTTAAAGCAGAGGAATCTATTATCCCCCAAACAGTCAAGGTTGGCTTTGCCAATAACTTGATAGCCCGATACTACATGTGTCCACACGTGATGTAGTGAGAGGTACGTGCACCACCTACAAAGTGTTCTTGCCTGAATGTTTAACCTGACTCTAATCATAAAGAAGCAGATTAATCCAAATTGTTAGACATTCTGCAAGAAGGTGGCTCTGGACTTTTCGAAGGATTCAAAGTCATCAAAGAACAGAGGGGATAGTTGTCAAAGATTGAAGGGTATTAAAGATATGTAGTAGACAATGTCATGAGTAAAATTTCATTGGAATTTGGATCAGGAAAAAAGAGCTATAAAGACTATTTTAGGACAATTTTAGTATGTTTTCAAATGATGTTATTGAATCAATGATAATTGTCTTAGGTGTGGTAATTAATGGTGTTGGAAAGGAGAATATTCTTACTCTTGAGAAGAGTGCCAAATGAAGTACTGAAGAGGTAAAATGTCATGACATTGGTAGCCTACTTTCAGAAGGTTTAGCAAAAGGGAAGAAAGTACACATATACGCACAGACAGGTTGTTAAGGTAGTGATTGCACCACTCCATCCACTTTTTGGTGATTTCGAAATGTTTCAAAATGATACATATGTTACATATATATATATATATAATATATATAACACACATATTTCTATCCCATTCTATTGTATGTAATGACTAAATGTGATTCCATTATATGTTTATACAATAATCTATTTAACAAATTCTGGTTTTCAACATTTCAATTATTCCAATTTTTAACTAGTATGTACAAGTTTCAAAGACAGTTCTTGTAGTTAATCATTTGCATATATTCTTAATTATTATTTAGGATAAATTCCTAGAAGCAGCTGTTCAATCAAGTTTATGGACATTTTTAAAGTTTCAATATGACCACTATAACACAACTATTTCATTGAGCCCTAAATATTTTCTGTGGCCCTCAAGCCCCAACACCTAACAATTTTCTTTAAAACGACTACATCTGTCAAATGATAAGACTTCTAACACTGGTATTTTATTTCCTAGGTTACTCATTAAAATTAGTGTTCTCAGTTCTTGATAACACGTAGTAAATTTTTTTTCATACCCATGGACATTTCAACTCTACCAAAAACTGCTTCAGTTGTAACCATATAGAACCTAGGAATTGTCAGTCATCTTTCCTGTCCTGTCCATCTGTTCTAATTAATGTCTATCTTCATTACTGGCAGCAACACATCTTCAGTCATTGTCCCCAACAAATGCAGCACTTCCCTGGCCCAACCAGAGGCACTAGACCTACCTAGCAGTGTACTGCAGCCTTGTGGCACTTCACATAGCAACCACTCCAGAGCAGATGGAGCTTGAATCCTGCCAAGAGATACCATAGCCTTGACTATTGTCTCCAAGGAGTCATCTCCCAACACACTAGGTGATACAAATATCACGAAATCACACTTATTAGGCAATGTTATTAAGTGTTATTAGCACTATTAGTCCTATTAGTGTTATTAAGCTCCATTAAACCAAACTTTAGCCATGTAGTCTCAAAGCTGTTCCTCACAGGTTTGGTCTATTTAACAAGCCATGCTCACTACTATTTAATTCACTGAGATGCAGCCAGCTCTCACGCTTTCTCTCTCTCTCTCTCTCTCTCTCTCTCTCTCTCTCTCTCTCTCTCTCACACACACACACACACACACACACACACACACTCATTTTCCCCACACTCAAGCATGTATATGCAGAATATTTTCCAGGACCTCACTCTGGCTGAGTGACCAAAAAGGAAAGTAAAGAAAAATAGACATAGCCCTTTTATGTAGTATATTTTTTGCCACTAGAAGTGAAATAGTTGACCCAAGAATCCAAACAAATGCTGTTTTAGCTGGATCCCTTTCAGATAATAATAATCAAGAAAGCTTCAAACAACTAGAATGAGAGTTACCATTTATGGAAGCATTGAGATAAACTCGTGCCCATTTCATGCCTCTCACAAGTTGCAGGATCAATATTTTCTGTTACTGGTTCTAGTGTGGTATCCAAGCCCAAATCACGTTGACTGGCAACAGAGAGTGCATCCAAAGAAAACAGATAATGAGTTCTATTAAACCCCTTAATCCCTTTCCAGAAGCAATTATTTTTCTTAGGAGCTCATGGGAGATCAGAATTCCAACCCTCTTTGCAGCAGTTTTGGCTGCTCCTCTCACACTGCAAACACACCAGCCCTGGTTCTTCCATTGACTCATAAGGTACAACACACTGCTCTCCGGATACAGAGCCACAGTGGGACGTTCGCTGGGGTGAGGCAATATATGAAGGCTCACACAGGAAGTGCGGAACCAGGTAAGGTGAACTGGATGCCTGGATCACCTGCCAAGACCGTAACCTCAGGCAAATCTCGTAACCTTGCATTAGCCACAAATTCCATATTTGTGGCTCTGGCAACATTAACTCAAACCCACAAAGTTCCTGTGTGGATTAGGTGGAGAACTCTATAAACTATAAAAGTTAGACCTTTATTATTTTGGTGTGCATTAATTCAAGGGAGAGTATTTAGTACATTGAGATGGTTTTCTGACCTATTTTTAAGAAAAGGTCAGCTAACATGAGACTTAAGAAAAGTCTTATTCTGAGGTTACCATTAAGCTGTAAATAAAATGGGAAAAGTCTAGTGCCAAAGAAAATTGTTTGAAAGCTTTATCGGTAAAAAATAATTTTTAATAAAGTATGTTCTATTATCTATATTATATAAAACCAAAAGATATGTACATCTTAATTTTAAAGAATCTCAGAGGCATATTTATCTTATCTATCAAGTCAGTGTTCAGTGGGAGACCATATTCTACACCCGTCTGCCAGGGATGATGTTTTATCTGGCTGTGACCATGCACGGGTCTGGCATTGGGTCACCACAGAAGCAGATCCCAGCTATTCCACTTAGAAGCGATGTGACTTTGGGCATTTGCTTTCCTACCCCATGGCTGTTTCTTTCATTGCCCAATAGGGATAAAAAACCTTTTCTTTGTGCATCTGGTGACTGATTTTTATTAAGAACTGATATCTTCACCCCAGTTTGGGACGACAACTCCTCACAGGAATAGCAAGACTTTGGTTGCAAAATCATTGTAATTCAGCTTCTTCTCTGCCTAATCCTGGTTCCTTACCCCTTGAAGATATCGTTGCTAAGAGTACTTCCCAACATATCTTCGGTACACAAATCTCAGAGTCTCAGACTCTGATTCCTGGGAACTAATTCCTATGATGCCCCTCTTCAGTAAAAATGGAGAAAATATCTATGTCATAGATATTCGTGATGCCCAGGTCATCAAAACCAGGGTAAACAGCAAGAAATTCTTAGTGATCTAGATTCTCACTTATTTAGCACCTTCTGTTCTGGAATCTTAATACAGCAACTTAATTCAAGAGTATGTATGACAGTGTCTGCTATGGATCAGTGGTGCTCATTCCCTGAAGCAATTCTAAGGGTTTATGTTTCTCTCTAGATTTGCCTCCCTTTCCCATGTCAATTATTCTTGCTTTATATTCCAAATATGCAAACTATCCATGTAATGAGATCTTGGTGTATCGTCACATGTAAGCACAGATTACATGGCCAGCTCTGACAATGCATGTTCTGACTTTATTTATCATCCAAGTTCTGTATGACATAGTCAATCCTATTTCATCGCAGCCTCGATCCTCAATGAAGATCAGAGAGCTACCTAACACAGAGAATGGGAGAACTTCAAGGCTGACCTAAATTGGCTCAAGGAACACTGATGATGAGTCCATTTTTCACAAAAAGTACCAAAGACCTCCTGAGTAGCATATAAAACTCTCTTTCTGGAAATAGAGCCTTTAGGACTGTATTTAGCCCAGGACATTTTCTCCTCCCTTTTATCACTAGTTCATGTTTATTGTCTCTGGAATCTGGTTCTAGCAGCCATCCAAGAAAACCATGGGAATGTCTCAAAGTTGTTGCTAGTATCCACCTTCACCATTGCTTCTACATTCATAAATGATCTCAGTGCCTCAGTTCATTAGGGAATACAGGATGGTGACCATCTAGACACCCTCTGCCACAGCTGCTGACAGTGTTGTGGCCCAGCCCTGTTTTCCAGATGAAGGTGAAGGCCAAGTGTAAAAACCAGATGTTCCCTTGACAGTGCTCACTTTGGCAGAACGAGGCCTTAGAAGTTCACATGTCACAGGCTGAGCTCTCAAACTATGGATTTCAATAACAGCACAGACAGAATGTTAGCAGATCCATCTTGTTTTTAAAAGGGCTTAGAATGTATCAACTTTTAAATAAACGCCACTATGGTATGATCCTCATTTTTGAAGTGCCTTTGTGAACACTGGCTTATTTTTTCTTCTGTTCTTGCCACACCAAAAGGGAGGTGTCCTGCTGAACTCATATCATGCCTTAGACAGATCCATCCAAGAGGCAATACTTTGTGCAATATAATGACGGTTATAAATGTCATATTGTATGTTTTTCTTCGTAACTTTAAACAAAGAAATTCCAATGTTTTTTAGCATGGATGATTGGGGGGTTCCCCCTGATTTGAGTTAGTTTCTCTCTCTCTCTTCGTCTCTCCCTCTCAACAAACTTCTTAGGAGGTCAAATTTTTTATTATGTCTAGTCAGTAACAAAAGAAATCTATGTATACTTAAGTGAAAAAGATACGAATTTTTATGTTGTGCACGCATCATAGTACCTCTTCAAAATCAGGATAAATATTTTTTGCCTCTTTCAATGGATTATTTTCCTAATTTTCCGGTCTTACATGATATTATGTCATGAAGCAAAAAATAATTGCTGAAGTGTAGTTTGAATAGGACCAAGGAGCCATTATTATTGTGTGTTAAAATGACCTCATGGTCAAGAATTAAAACTGATGTATGATGAATTGAGCTAAAGGATGAACGAGATGAATTTTTATCAATAATGGTTTTAAACTGTATCTGGCTCTCCTAAATTTAGAGTAAACCTAACTGAAAAATGCTAATTTTTTTTTTTTTTTTTTTTTTTTTTTTTAGAAACAAGGTCTTGCTACATTGCCCAGGCTGGATTCAAACTCCTGGGCAGAAGCAATCCTCCCAGCTCAGCCTCCTAAGTCACTGGTGCTACAAGCATGGGCCACCTCAACCAGCTCCTGCTCGTAATAATATCTTTTAATGTTATATCAATATTTTTAAATAATAAGCATTGTATTGTTGAATGGATTTTGTGTCCTTAGATATTTTTAATTAGGAAGAAACTACAGGAAAAAAAGATTGAAATATCTTTATCCTTCTAATTATACCTGTAATTACATTTACAGTTTAGAAAAATGTTTATAATTATAGGAAAATATTCTTAGAAATCAATGTGGGTGAATCTTGGGAAGCTCCAGGAACATTTTACAACTTTTTGAGATGGAAATAACATAGTAATTAATTTACAATTGATGTTTGTTTCTTCATGCCTGTGTTTAAAGTCTTTTTCTGTGAGCAGAGCTATAGAAAAAAACAGATTAAGAAAGTTTAAAATTGCTCAGGAATATAGTTTTAAAACCTTTTAAAAATATTACCTAGAGCTATAATTTGGTCCTGTTTAGTTCTGCATCTAGGATATAAGCTACTGTAGAGGTTCCAAAGAGAGGCAGTGAGCAGCAGAACAAGAGTCAGAGCACAGGGGCATGATAGTGGCTTCTGCTATATACAAGATCAGACAGCCGGCTAAGTCACTTGACTATTGTGAGCCTCAGTTTCCCAACCTATAAAGTGATTGCCAAGGTCTCCACCTGCTCCAGCATTCTACAACTCCTTATTCCCTTAACAAACCTTACGTAGAGCCTATTCAATTAAAATTTACCTTAGAGATCATTTTTGTTGCCCTTGTTTCATAGATGCCAATGTCAAATATTACATGTTTACACAACACTTTACTTTTCACATCATCTCCTTTAATCCTCAGAATGATCCTGTTCAGATAGATCAGAAATCACCGGGGTCATTTGTGAATGAGTGAAAGGAGCCACAGAACAACTAAATGACTCGTCCAGCACCAGCACAGCTAGTAACAGGATCAGTTCAAGAACTCAGGTCTCCAGGATCCAAAAGGATAACCTCTCTCTTTGAGCACCCTTTGCACAAATCAAAGTACCTGGCCATATTACTGCCCTCTTGTTTCTTTACTGTGAGAATATCTTGCATCAGCTGTCCACATGTTCTAGGAGATCTGCTGACACTTACTACATGGTACTTCAGATTGGGACTGTGGCTTGGTCCCAGCCTCTCCTCCAATACCCTTAGTGACCCTGGCTAGGGATCTACCCATGGAATAAAGATCTGCAATGGTGAGGATATTCTTGGCATCAGGCTGTGTTACTGTCTGGGTATGTTGTGAGGGAAAATATCTGTGGAGTCCTTGAACTCACAAGGAAAGTGGGGACAAGGCAATAAACTTTATAAATAGGCTCCTACTAAAGTTTTTTCAAAAGAGAAACTGAGCTTTCCAATCCTTGCTTTCTCAAAGCCATTTCTGACTAACATCTCTTGGTTGTCAAGGCTACAATAAGATCATTAAGGCCATCATCACGCTCATTTCCATATTATATCCTCAAATGGCAGAGCTGGTGTCAGATTTCTTGAGGTTTCAGGGGAGGGGAATAATAGGAGATTTGCAAATGCCTATGGAGGTACTAATGTATTCCATGTACCTCTCATACATTGAAAATGACAAAAAGTCACACTTTTTCCATAGCAACAGATTTCAACAGAGAAAATCTCTAGAATCTAAATTCAAGCTAAGATTTATCCCCCAGAACCTGACTCATTGTTTCAGCCTATTTCGATCACATTCTTTTTATACCCCCTCCTTGGACCTCAAGTGGAGAAACTGATCAAACGCATTCTGCACATTCCACGAAGGCCACAGATTCAGCCTCCCAGCTGCGGTACTAACCTCACAAATTCACAGACTACCTCGAGTTTCCCAAAGTAGAGCAGCTTTCTTGACTAGAGGAATACCCCAAACACACCCGCTTGATTCAACTTGCCTGACTTTTGCAGCTGCGCACTTAGAATCACAGACACCATTTTTCTGTCTAATCAGAGGCTACTGGATGGAAAGGATTTCTTTCCAATATCAGCAGAAAGAACTTCCTCTCAGTACCCTTCCATCTCCCTCTCCACATCACAAGTTTACCTTCATATTCAACACTACGTTACAGCAGTTGTCTGATTTCTCTATCAAGATCCTGACAGTGATGAGGTGCCAAGACATAGGTTTGCAGTTGGGAAAAATTGGCTTTATGCAGTCTGTACGCGAAGAGTTTGGCAGATGAAAATTCAGATATGCTGCCAACGAGGCAAACATTTAATCTTGGATAAAGCCCTTCACACGAATGCAGTTGACGTAGAGGAAAGGAAACCACAAAAACAACAGGGCAATAGCATTAAAGACAGGTTTACGCACACCAAAAGAAAAGGAAATTTAGAACTGACTTCTGTATCCCTTCTTATTAGTCATCACAACAGGATGAAATATGCAGATGTTTTTTTCCTTTATGAGACTGGAAAAAGTACGCAAATTTCAAAATCAGATTAACATAAATGTCTAATTATTCTTTGCACTGTGATAGTTATCTTTCATTTCGGGTTCTCAAAAGACTTTGTAACAATTAATCACCCCATTTCATAGCTGGGGAAAATGAGATCCAGGGCAGCAAGGTGATTTCTGAAAACACACAGAAAATCAGAGCCACAAATTGAGTTGCAACGTTTTTCTACAATATGTTATAAAAACCATTTTCTCAACAGCATGCTTTTCTCAAGAAGGAATTCATTTTTATTTAAAAGCATTCAATAAGTCACACAGATCTGCTGTAAGATCCATTATTATAATAGTAATTTGAACAATGTGTGCTTTATATAAATTTTATTTCATTTGTAATAATGTAAAAATTATTTGATAATAGTTCTTTCCCTTTACCAACTCACTTTCTAGTTCCAATGATTTAATAAAGTTGCAAGGCCTAATTATATCTGATTATCGGAGAATAATTTTTTTACTTCTTTTCAGTGAGATTTAAAAATCATAAAACAGGCTGGGTGTGGTGGCTCACGCCTATAATCCTAGCACTTTGGGAGGCAGAGGCGGGAGGATCACTTGAGGCCAGGAGTTTGAGACCAGCCTGAGCAAGAGCAAAACCCTGTCTCTACAAAAAATAGAAAAATTAGCCAAGCGTGCTGGTATGTGCCTGTAGTCGCAGCTACTCAGGAGGCTGAGGCAGGAAGATCACTTGAGCCCATGAGCCCAAGAGCTTGAGGTTGCAGTGAGCTATGTCTAGCCCAGACAACAGAGTGAGACTCTGTCTCAAAAAATAATAATAATAAATCATAAAACATTGTACTTACTAAACCCCAAGTACAAGGCAATAGCTTAAATATTTCAGATAAAATTCATGTCTACTTAAACAAGTTTTTTTATGTATACGTTGGGACTTTCACTTGGTTTCTTCTAAGTAATGTTTAAATTTCTGGTTTGATAAATTGTGAGAAAGCTTCCCCCATGCTCCCTAAGATCCTCTCTGTCCCTTCTATTAAATATGTCATCACCAGAGTTTTAATTTTTTGAACCAACCCACCAGAGGTTGTGCCCATAGAAATTGTTCTGAAGTCAGAGCTTCCAGGATTCAGGTAAAACTTGGAGAGAGATTAATCCAAGGTGGGTGGATGCAGCCTAGATGGAAGACCTTGAGTGACAGGCAAGAAGGGAGCCAAGAGCCTACCCAAGAAAACTGTGCCAACTATGGTTCAAAGCGGCAAAGCACGACCACTAAAGAGAAGAATGTAAAATGGAGTGAGAAGGCAAGAGAAGGAGAAGGCCAAGTAAGTTAGGAGGCTGATCCTGTACCTAGAACAAGGCAAGCCAGTGAGGAAAGGGGAGGAGGGCGGGACGATGAAAAGATGATGAAGTTCCCATTCTTAGTGGAGCCGGATTGCTGAATGTGGATGGGCCAAGAGGCTCAAAAGAACTACCCATGTGAGGCCAAACAGGCCCAAGCAAATAACACTGAAAGAAAGAAAGTTGTGTAAAAGTCAATAAATTTTAGTGTGAAAAAAGTTTTTTAATTACTGCTGATTCTTATTGTAGAATTAAGGTAAAATAAAGGCATGCAAAAAGTAAGAAGAAGAAATTCAAAAGAGTTCGTCTCTGGCAGAGATACCCCAAAGGAATTCTGAAGGGTGTTCTTCGAGCAAAAGGAATAGGTCCCAGATGAAAAGATGAAGATACAGGAAGGAATAAAGAGCATCAAAAATGGTTAATATATGGGTTTACCTAAATGATTGTTGACTGTACTAAATAATAATAATGGTAGATTTAAACATAAACATCAAAAAACATGGGATGCAAGGAACAGGATAAAATTGTAGGAACTTCCAAGAAGGATGGTGAAGGGAGATCCCAGGATGACAGCTGCCCCAGAAAGAGATGGCAATTATTAATAGTTAAGATTGGAACAATGTGACTCAACACACAGACTCACAGTGAAGATTTTATCATCAAGTCACTGCTGCCATGTATCTCCTTTCTTTTATGAGTTGAGAATGCCTGGTGAGCCAGCGCAGACTTTTATCTGTACTTGGCTTGTCCTGACTACCTGCTGAATGAGTTACTGCTCTCCACCCATGCCCGGCAGCCTAGATCAACTGCGGACATTCAATTCACTCTGCAAAAGTATTCCCTTTGATCTGCTCCTGAGAGCTGGAGGTAGGCTTAGAATCTTAGCAGCAATGGTAAGCTGAGAAGCAGAAAATAAAAAGCAACTCACCATTTTCCTCCTAGACAGCTAGTACCCAGCCCACGACACAGTCCAGAGTGCTGGCCCAACTGTAGTATAACAGCCTGATGTTTCCAAGATTTGCTCAAGATCTTGCCTGATGACTTCCCCAGTTGGGGGTCTTGTAAACTTTTAGGGATGCTGAAGTCACCTCGTGACCATACGGGTCTGTGCCCTCATCTCTGGGAAGCCTCTACCTCATCCTTTCCCTACACAGCTGGGTTTGTGATTGTTACAGAGTTTTCCAAAACTAAGCAATATGTATCATGCAGGAATATAAACCTCACTTGTAAGTCGAATAAAGAAGCACAAGAGGAGGATCTAAACAAGGCAGGATGATGGTGGCATCTGGGAGGCGGGAGAAGAATGTAATTGGGGAGGTTATCACAGAGGCTTCTAAAGTGCTGGCAATATTTTTATTTCTTAATCTGGGTGATGAATACTCAAGAGTTTATTGTAGTGTAACTCTTCACATTGTTCCTATAGGTTCTATACATAATCAAAACCGAATGAAGTAAGAAAAGTCACTTAGGCACTCTACTTCCATCTCATCATCCCTAACTTACAATGCTCGGGATTCTCTCGCTCATTTCTACAACGCTGCTGGCACCATCGTCAAACTAGCACCAGATCTTGCCTGAAATATTCAATAATTTCCTAAGTTGTCTCTCTGCTTCTAATTCTGTCCCCCTTTTCCACTCAAAAGCTCAAGTGATCCTTTTAAAGTCTAACTTCGATCTTGTCACTGCTCCACTCAAAACCTCCGACGGGTCCCACCGAACTCAAACAAAATGGGAGTTTGTCTCAGGGGTCTAAATGTCCTGGCCTTCTGCTGGTGCCTGTTGGCTCTCCCTTTCCATTTCCAGGTGGACTGGCCTCCTCATTGCTCCATGAACTCACCCAGCACACTCTTACCCCAAAGGCTCTCTTTTTCATCTGAAGATGTCCATATAGCTCACTTTCCACTTTATTCATATTGCAGATAAATAACTTCTTATCAGAAAGGTCTTCCCTGACTATACATTCTATTTAAATATTATTCCCCTGATCTGATTTATTTTTCTTCTTAGACCTTATTAACACAGGACACATACATTTATTTGCTTATTTCTTTATTCTTTTTCTCCTTTATCTAGAATGTGAGCTCCATGAGGCCAGAAACTTTGTCAGGTTTTTTCACTGTTGAATGGTGCCTGGCAACATAGTAGAAGTTCTTTTACCATCTGTTGAACAAATGATCCTTATGCTCAGCCAAATCTAACAAAAAGTCCTAGGTTTACTGGACTTTCTAGTTTTCCACTCAGATTCTTACAAGTGATCACTGGAAGTAGAACAATGACATGTCAAATAAGGCACTCGGACAAAAATTTTGAGATCACAAAAGCAAGGGGATTATAAAAATATTACTGAACTTTGAAAAGCTCAAATCTGCATTATGTCCTTAAGAACAGAAATAAACAGAGTATAAGAATTAAATATAACTAGAGAAAAGAAATACAGCTATGAAACTTGCACGGAGTGTGACTGACTCTAGTTGAAATCCACACTTCTCAAGAAAGAGGATGTTATGGACTGATTAGCTGTGTTCCCCTCAAATTTATATGTTGATACTCTAACCTCCAATGCAATGGTATTTGGAGATGGGGCCTTTGGGAAATATTTAGGTTTAGATGAGAGTGGGGCTCCCATGTGAGAGTAGTGTCCTTCTAAGAAGAGGAAGAGACCAGAGCTCTTTCTCCACCACGTTAGACACCAAGAGAAGGCAGCAAGTCAGTAAGAGGGCCCTCACCAGGAAGAGAATCACCTTAATCTTAGACTCCAGAACTGTAAGAAATAACTGCCTGTTGTTTAAGCCACTCACACTATGATATGTTATAACATCCCAAGCTAAGACAAAAGTCATGTAACTTACAGTATAGGAAAAGACACACCCTCACCTATCCCCAGACAATAACTGTATTTAAGTGATCATGGCCGGGCGTGGTGGCTCATACCTGTAATTCTAGCACTCTGGGAGGCCAAGGCAGGCAGATTATTTGAGTTCAGGAGTTTGAGACCAGCCTGAGCAAGAGCGAGACCCCGTCTCCACTAAAAAAAATAGAAAGAAATTAGCCGGACAACCAAAAATACATACATATAAAAAATTAGCCGGGCATGGTGGTGCATGCCTGTAGTCCCAGCTACGCGGGAAGCTGAGGCAGAAGGATTGCTTGAGCCCAGGAGTTTGAGGTTGCTGTGAGCTAGGCTGACACCACGGCACTGTAGCCTGGGCAACAGAGTGAGACCCTGTCTCAAAAAAAAAAAAAACAAACAAACAAAAAAAAACTATATTTAAGTGATCATGAAGGGGGTCAGGGTATTTGAGGTTTAAACTACTATGAATTAATTTCATTTAACTGAAGTCATAGACAATTGAAAAGAAATAAAGTGAATTTTAAAAAAGGAAAATGATTCACAACCATATTGGTCAAAATTAATGCTATTTCAAAACTTACTGCTACATCTGTTTTCTTTATTTTTGTCTTTGTATTTTTTTTCCCCAGTAGAAAAGTTTATCCCTAAATTTGAATTGGCTTTTGTTGGCTTACATTCCCAAGATCAATCTTCTTTAGTTCTGTGAAAAATAAACAAGTAAACAAATAAATAAAATAAACAAGTAAACAAATAAACCATTAACTCAGATCAAGAAGTGACAATAAATTGAAAAAAAATTTAGGTTAAAATTCTTTAATCCTTTATGACAATGCAGCTGGATTGCAAGAGTTAGTTAATACAGTTCATTCTGGGTTTCATCTTTTACTTAATGTTTTAAAAATTCAGATTTTCCATTAGGAACCTAAGATCCATTACCATCATTTAGCCACATTTCTCTTCCCTGTAATTTTGGTTTCAAATTTTTGAACATTTATTACATTAAATGCAAAACATCATTGAGAAAGATTAAAGAAGACCTAAATAAATGAAAAGACATTCCATATTCGTGGATTGGAAGACTTAATATCGTTTAGATAGCAATGTTCCCCAAATTGATCTACAGATTCAACACAATCTTTGTCAAAATTCCAGCCACCTTTTTTGCAAAAACTAACAAGCTGATCCCAAATTCATATGGTAATTCAGGGATCTATAATCTTCAAAAAAATCTTGGAAAAGTATAACAAAGTCGGAGGACTCACACATCCCAATTTCGAAGCTAGAGTACTTACCACAAAGCTACACTAATGAAGACTGCATGGTACTACCATAAGGATAGACACCTATAACAATGGAATGAAAGAGAGAGCCCAAAAATAAACCCATATATTCATGGTCAGTTGATTTTGACAAGGGTGCCAGGACAATATAGTAGGGAAAATAATAGACTTTTCAACATATGGTACTGGGACAACTAGATATCCACACCCAAAAGAACGAAGTTGAACCCCTGTTTTATATCATATATAAAAATTAACTGAAACTAGGTCAAAAGCCTGAATATAAGAGCTAAAATTATTAAACTCTTAAAAGAAAACATGGGATTAAATCTTCATGACTTGGATTAGGCAATGATTTTCTAGATAAGACACCAAACACAAGCAACCAAAGAAAAAATATATAAATTGGACTTCATCAAAATTTTGAAAATTCTGTTTTAAAGGACACTTTCAAAAAGTGAGAAGAGGCCAGGCATGGTGAGTCATGCCTATAATCCTAGCACTTTGGGAGGCCAAAGCAGGAGGATTGGTTGAGGTCAGGAGTCTGAGACCAGCCTGAGCAAGAGCGAGATCCCATCTCTACAAAGAAATAGAAAAATTAGCCAAACATGGTGGCTTGTACCTGTAGTCCTAGCTACTCAGGAGGCTGAGATATGAGGATTGTTTGAGCCTAGGAGTTTGAAGTTGCAGTGAGCTATAATGATGCCACTGCACTATAGCCAGGGTTACGAGCAAGACCCTGTCTCAAAAAAAAAAAAGAAACAAGGGAGAAGATAAACAACAAGATAGGAGAAAATATTCACAAATCAAATGATTATCTGAAAAAGATCTAGTTCCCAGAATATATAAAGGACTCTCACAACAACTCAACAATAAAAGACAAATAACGCAATCAATAAATGAGCAAAGGATTTGAATAGACGTTTCTCCAAAGAATATATGCAAATGGCCAATAGGCACATGGAAAGATGCTCACTGTCATTAGTCATTAGGGAGATGCAAATCAAAATCATAATAAGATACTACTTCATACCCACTGGATGGTTATAACCAAAAAGACAAATGATAACAAGTATTGGCAAGGATGTGAAAAAATTGGAACACTCAGACACTGCTGTTTTGAATGTAAAATGGTGTAGCCACTTTGGCAAACAATCTGGCAGTTCCTCAAAAAGTTAAAACATAGGGTTTTCATATAACCTGATAATTGCACTCCCAGGCATATCCAAGAGAACTGAAACAAAAACTTATACACTAATACTCATAACAGCATTATTTACAGTAGCCAAAAAGTAGAAACAAGATAAATGTTCATCTGCTGATGAAAGGTTAAACAAAATGTGGTATATCCATACAATGGAATATTATTCAGTCAGAAAAAAGAACAAAATACTGATGCATACTACAATATAGATGAAACTTGAAAACTTTACACTAAGTGAAAGAAGTCAGGCAAAAAGACCACACATATAATCTTAATTACATGAACTATCCAGAGCAGACAAATCCATAGAAACAGGAAGTAGATTGGTGGTTGCCTAGGGCTGGGAGAGGAAAGGAAACAGAGAGTACCTGCCAACGGGTGTGGGGCTTGTTTCTGGGAAAATGAAAATGCTCTGGAATTAGATAGTGGTGATGGTTGCACAATCTGATAGATATACTAAAATCCACTGAATTGTACACTTTAAAAGGGAGAATTTCATAACACATAAATTAAACCTCAATTTAAAAAAACCTGAATCGTGGGAGTAACAAGTTGTGTGAAATACACTGTATCCTGGGTGTTCTCTGCTGTGTTACATGCACAAGGTGAGGGTAAAGTGAAAGAGGACAGGTGAAGGCATATGGCTAGGAAAGTGAACAAAATCAGTATTTTTTTTCTTCAGGCAGAAAAGTTCTTGTTCATCCATGACAAGGAGATTAGTGACTATTTTCAGAACTTATATAGATGGTGAAAAATGAAGTGCCTAGTGCTTAGTTATAACATTTGTGGTTTTAAGACCAAGAAATGCAAGGTGTCTTAATTCCCAGATCACGGTTTTTTATTAGGCAAACAAAAGTCATGGGATAGTTATGTTTAAAATCTGCACCCCTCTCCAATCAGGTCCTCTAGCCAAAGACATGCTGTGACATTTTCCCTTGTCCCAGTTAGCATGGTGTTTTGGGTTAAGAGAAAAGAGTGTGTCACCAAAAAAGAGAAAGTAAAAAAAAGACTATATTTAAAAAGTCTCTACTTCGATGAAAAAAATAAAATAAAATGTCTGATAGTTTTACACTTTTAGTACAGAGAGAATACATACCATTTCAGGATAGTAGTTGCCTCCATAGAGGAAAGGAGGGAGGGAGAAGCAATGGGAAGAAGAAAGAGAGTGGAGGCTTGGGGACGGTGTTGGCTCTATCTTTAACATTACATTTTTATACAGACAGAGAAAGAGCTAAAGAAAAATATTTATATTTGTTTAATTTTAATGATAGATATGTGGGTATCTGTTATTTTATTTTCTGAGCTTTTCAGTGTGTTTGAAATGTTCCAAAATTTAAAAACTGTTTTAAATTTTTTGATATTAAAATTGTAATATATTTGTCATTGTGATAATATTTTCTCAACATGAATACATTTTATGCTTTATATTTTAAAAATGTTCCAGTTGTAGTTAATAATAGCTAAGTACTGCTCTAAGCTGGCAGAAAGTCCTTAAAAATACATTTGGTCAGTCATGAAACATTTATTCAGGACGTACCAAGGCTCTGTGGGCCAAGTGCTATGAAAGGTGCTCGTGATACAAAGATAAGTAAGACACAGGCTCTGCCTGCAAAAAGCTCTCGTCCTGGTGGATAATTCAGACAGGTAAATGGGTAATCTCAACACAACTTAGTAAGTGCTGTGAGAGATATATGCACAGGAGAGAGGCATGGATTCAGAGAAGAGAATGAAAAAACAAAATCAGTCACATGTACTCCCTTGATGAATTAAACACTAAATACCTCAAGCCCTTGTGGGAAGGGAAGAAGGAGATAAGAAAAAAGTGTTTGTTTTACCTACCATAGTGACAAAACCCACCAAATGTGGACACAAAACTATAATTTTTCCCTCTGTAATTTTTTAAAGTTTTAATTTTATATAGTTATTTTAATCCAATGCATATAGCCAACTGTGAAGTTACTGCATACTTTGTACCAAGGAAACTTTTTTGGCTAGCATGCATGTTTCTACTACATGGTGGTCATTATGCATGGATTATTTCACCAAATCTTCATAATGTCTGTGGAAGATAGGTGATATTATTATCCCCATTTTATAGATGAGAAGACTGAGCCTTCTAAGTAGCTCCAAAACGTGTCTAAATTTGCACATTCATTTGAACAGTCTACTTACCCATCTGTCCATGCTATATCAATGTCAGTTATATAAGGGAAAAATAAAAGGTCCATAGGACCCTCTATTACCACAAAGATTATTTTCATCATGTTGTGTGAAATTCCATCCAATTTTTAAGATTAAGAAAGCCCTTGAAATTATTGGGCTAACTACATTTTGGTAACAGAGTGCCTGTATGTTTAATCATTAACTCTGCAAATTGTGCAAAGGAAAACCAATTTAATAGCATTCATTTTCCATGACCAAACAACTGGATTTGGTTCTGGTCAATTAAAATGGTCCGTCCAGGACTCTCAACAGGGTGGTGACTGATGTCAAGAAAGAGCCCTTATTGAGACCTACTGGCTGCTTTGTAAAGAAAACACGCAGGAATCCCGTTCCTTAGTGGTGTTTGGATGAGGGGGGACACAGTGCCATTGGCAACCAGCAGGATGTTAGAAAAAACACAAAGAAAAGGCATGTATTGTCTAATAGAGATCAGCTGCTGAAGAAACACTTATCAGAACCCCTTTGTTCCCAAGGCTGGGAGGATTTGCCACAGACTCACCAGACAACAAGAACACAAGCAGGGTCCCACACATGAAAAACACATGAGAAGTAGACCCAGGAGCCTGAGAAGCCCGGATGATAGCCACCTCTGAGTGGGAGTGCAAAAGAATGATTGTCTGAGAGGCTCTCCAACACTGTGAGATGTCAGATTCTGGGACAACACGGGCCAAAGCTTCAGGGCTGCCAAGAGACACAGAACTGTTGCCATTTAAATGAAGCCTAAAAGGGCCTTGCTGCTCTGTTTTTATTGTTTTGAAGGATTTTAGTTCAGGTCTGTGCTAAGTGGGCTCCTGTGTTTCTCAGTGACCCAGCTGCCTGACGGACTGCACACCCATGGGACCGCTTCCCATCCCATCAAGTGTGAGTACAAATTTGGTCCATTCTCCTCCAGACAGAGCTTGGCAATCACACAGCAGGTAGTGTCTCCCACACAAAGGCATTTTCTTATATCCCAGTGACCCTTGCTTCAACCCCTTTTTTCCACCTCTAAGCACCTCCCTCAGACACTATGTTACATAAACCATTGCTCTGGGGGCAAGGGAGACTTTGTGCATTTCTTCATTATTTGACAGAGGTTATAGGTCACAATAGTGACCCTAACAGTCCTCAAAAAGCCCAAGCCAAGTCTGAGGGGGCATCCAACTCCCTGGCAATTGCCTTCATTGGAAACAGTGCATAAAGCAGGAATTCCAACTGGGTGTCTTGCTTTGAAATTTACTTAGCTTCTCTCTTCTCCCTTTTTTACGAACACGAAGTAAGCAGAAGGCTAATATTGCTAGGGTTTCAGAAAGCAACATCCGAATGATAATTCACCTAAACAAAGTGACTTATTTATTCCTAGGGACAACTATAGAACTATAAAAAGAATAAAAGCACTCTGAATGTCAGAAAATGCATATAGCATTGTAAGTTAAAACTTGAACTAAATATTCAGTTTACATTCTCTATTTAAAATTCTAAAACCTGCCAGGGATGACAAAGGTCTGAATTTTAGGTTCTTAGCTTGAATGGTAAGGCTATAATTCAGAAACATATGCTTTGTATGTTCAACAGTCTCAGAGAAAATGGGGGCCCCCAAGTTTGGGATTTCTTACAAAAACAACTCTTCTGTAATGACTTAGGGTTTCATGTGGTTGTGATATTTCCAGGATGAGAGACTAAGTCAATCCTGATGAAACTTTGAAAGATGCCACCAAGTCTAAGTGTTTCAAAGCCAACACTTCAACTGCTAAATCATTCCCTCTGTTTTAAGGAGTGATTATTCGATTGGCAATGGGGGTGGAGAGAAATCCTTCACCAGTAATGCATATGGGCACCCCCTCTCAATGATTACTTATGAAAGAGGATGGGATCTGGGGAAAACCTCCTGATTCATTCGGACACACAAATCATCCAAAGGAGGGGGTTATCCCATTTTCTCTTGAACTCTAGTAGGAAATTTCCCATGCCATAATTGTATTTGTTATAGTGCAATGATCAAAGTCAATAAATTCCTCCATCTATTCCCATTCAGGGAAACCATATGGCACGACTAGGAGGATCACATGTAATGCTAGTTTCTCGTATACATGATTAAACACCCGTGGGGGAAGGGAACACTGGGGAGAGCAAAAGCATTTAAAGGAAGAGATGAAAAGCATGAACTTCAAGAGACACGCGCATACATATTCTACTCCTGTAAAATCTAAAGTGGTAGATCCATACAGAAGACATGCTGCAGTAAGACCATGAAAGGAAAAGAGGATGGATTTCTAAAACAAAAATAGGTGATTTTTCTCAGGAGCTGTGCACATAGAAATCACTTAGGTCTTCATCAGAATTTGGGGCTTCCAGGAGGCAGATATGTCCATTCTGAACATGTTAGGACTGCCTGGTTATGGCACACAGTCTTAATATTCATTGCTCTGTTTCGTTGCAAAGGAAAATGTCACAATTTAATGAAAAACAAGGAGGTAGCATTTTTTAATTTTCAGGTTAATGAAGATTCAAAAGTTCGATAATTCCCAGAATCAGCACAGAGAAGAGGAAACAGGTATTATCAGAGTGAATAAGTTTCTGGAAATGCAGTTTGACCATATTCATTAAAATTTTTAATTTGCATGAGCAATGTCCCCACAAGTCCATGCCTAGGAATCTAACAGAAGAACAAGCACAAGATACAAAAATATATGCCCATGTATATCCTTTGTAGAATTTCTTATTCTAGCAAAACATGGATAAAATCTGAATATCTAGCAGTAGAGGAGTGGCTAAATGAATTAGAGTAATCCATGTAATAGAAGAATATGCAACCAGTAAGAAGAAAAAATAAGGTAAATCTACTTGCTTCGGTGTCCAAGATTTTTTTTGAAGTCATAAAATGAGTCTGCTTGTATAAAAAGAAAAACTTTAAGCCATAGACATACCTGATAAACGTTTGTTTATACTATACATTAAAAACTTTTGGAGACTAATGGAAAAAATCACTTTAGTAATATGAAATAATATGAATAAGAAGTGAGAATCTGAAGGAGAAAGGACTTTTACTTTTCATTTTATACTCTTTTGTCCTGTTTGACTTTTTTCTTTTAAAATAAGCATGCTAACTCATATAATTTTTGAAAGCTAATTTGTAAAACATAAATCATAACTCAAAGTTTTCTCTTTTTTAATCAACCTGTATTGAAGTACAAATAAAATTCACCAATCTTAAATAAATAATACAATGAAGTATGAAAAATGTATACAGTCATGTAACCACCATCATAATCAAGATACAGTATATTTCCATCACCCCCAAAATTTGCTCCTATCCCTTTGCTGCCAAACCCCTAGGCCCCCTGAGCCCTGGAAACCACTGATCTACTTTCTCTCACTAGTTTTCCCTTTTTTAGAATTTCATATAATGTAATCATATAATATGGAATTTTTCCTATGGCTTTTTTCACTTAGCATAATACTTTTAAGATTCATCTATGTTGTACGTATCAGTAATTACTTCCCTTTTATTCCTGAGTAGGATTCCACTGTGTGGATATACCATAATTTGTTAATCCATTGACCAATGCATAGACATTTGGGTTGATTCCAGTTGTTGACTATTATAAATAAAGCTACTCTGAGTGAGTACAAGTCTTTCTGTGAGCAGATGGTTTCATTTTTCTTGGGTAAATACCTAGGGGTGGAATTGCTATTAAATATGTTACGTTTCATTGATTTTACTCTATTTTTTCTCTTTTCTCTTCCATTAATCTCTGCTCTAATCTTTATTATTTTCTTCCTCTGTTTACCTTGTGATTAATTTGTCTCCTTTTCCTAGTTTCTTATGGTGGACATAAAAATTAATGCTTTAAATTTCCATCTGAGCACTGTTCTTCACTGCATCCCATATGTTTCAATATATTGTTTTCATTTTTATTCAGTTCAAAATAATTTCTAATTTTCTGTGCAATTTTTTTCTTTGGCCCATTTTTTCACTATTTTTTCAGTATTTTGTTTAATTTCCAAATACTTGAAAATTCCCCAAATAAATATTTTTCTATTGATTTGTAATTTAAAGCTATTGTGATTTAAAAATGTACTTTATATGATTCCAGTCTTTTTAAATTCATTAATATTTAGTTTATGGTTGAGAATATGGTCTACCTTGGTGAATGTTCCATGGACACTTGAAAAGAATATTTACTCTGCTTTTGTTGAGTGAATCTTTCTGTAAATGTCAGTTAGGTCATTTGGGCTGATAGTATTGTTTAGTCTTCTTTCCCTCACTGATTTTTCTTTATCAACAAAGAGGGCTGTAAAACTCTCCAGCTATAATCATAAGTCTGTCTATTTCTCTTTTTACGTATATTAGATTTCATTTCATCTATTTTGAAAGTATTTTAGTGGATGCATTAACATTTAGGCTCATTAAGTTCTCTTAATGAATTTACCAATTCATCATTATGAAACATAGCTGTTCATTCCTGGCATATTCCTTATTCTGAAATCTACTTTGATATTAATATATCAATTTCAATTTTCTTTTGAATGTTTGCATAGAGTGTCTTTTTACATCCTTTTACTTTTATCCTACCTGCGTCTTTATATTTAAAGTAGATTTCTTATGGATAGCATTTGATAAAGTCTTGCTTTTTTTTTAAATCCAATTATGACGAACCCCAAGAAAATGGCGGATTAGGGATGACCTCCTGGCTCTCTGCTCCCTGAGTGGAAGGTGCAGAACACGGACACCCACGCGCGAGTGAGGCGCTCTCCCGAAGGATCAGCTTCGTGAATCTACAGAGAAGCAGCGAGGGACAAAGCAGTGCCCGGGAAAAACAAGGTGAAGTGGAGAAACGACCGCAAATACCGGAGAGCGCG
>RJWJ010013683.1:23782-39529 GCA_004363605.1 Indri indri | reverse complement strand
TCAATCCATGAGTGGATTAATAAAATTTGGTATATATTTACAATGGAATATTACTCAATCATAAGAAACGACAGTGATCTAGCACCTCTTACACTTTCTTGGATTAAAATTAAGCCCATTATCCAAAGTGAAGCACCACAAGAGCAGAAGAACGGGCTCCACTTGTACTCACCATCAAACTGGTTCTAACTGATCAACAGTAGGTTGATCACACGGCAGAAATACTCTCTAGGGATTAGGGGGATGGGGGGGCAAATCAACAACTAAAGGACACGGGGAGCACTAAGGGGGGGAGTGGGAAGGGCATGCCTTAAACCCGCACTTGGGTGAAGCAAAGGCATAAAGTGTAACTGTAGTGTTTGTACCCTCACAATACCCTGGAACAAAAAATAAATAAATAAATAAATTTAAAAACAAAGACACTAGATCAGTGATTCTCAAACCTTTCTGTTGACAGAGCAATTGAAAATTATGATGCTCTGCAAAACACTATAAATTATAAAATGTTAATAATTAAATACATTATTCTTATGTAATCAATGCCAACTTATATTAGTGGGAGGCAACATGCAAGTGGTTAAGGTCACAAACTCTAAAATGAGACTGTATTTTACAAATGGAGAAACTGAGACACAGTTATATTAAGCTTCTTGTGCAGGGTCATATAATTATAAAATAACAAAGTCAAAATTCAAGCCAAGGCAATATTAATAGCAACTCTGTCAAAGACTGGTTTTAAGATTTAATAAGTCATGGCAAGTGTTTAGCACCATGCCTGGCTATTAATATCTACTGAGCCTTTACTAATATAGACATTGTATATGCCAATATTTAAAGTAAAAGTAAAGGAGAAAAAATTCACATGGAAAAATAAATTTATTTTCAACAGTGTTGTAAATTACATAAAAATAAAACAGCTGTTCTTTAAGAAGTAAAAGTAGAGAATTTAGGCTCTAGGGTACTCTTAATTTGGAGAACTGACATTTCTTATAACCCCAATAAAATTTTTGATGAATACTACTGTGATAAATTTTATATTCTAGGTAACATGAGGGGATCCTGGAAATTTTTGTTGTGTATGTAGAATCTACTGGGCTGAATAAATAATTTGATTAATAATGAATATGTAATAGCAGCACCTGCACTATTTCAAGCATCAATCAATGGCTTGATTAATGACTTTGGAGGGATAAGAAACAAAGTTTATTAAAAAGAGATCTAAGAAAGACACCTGAAGGAGGCATAGTGATTTCACTTAAAAATTTGTTTCTGTTCTAATGCCTATAAAATGTGACTATATTATTCAGTTATCAAAATATTTTGACAGTTATATCGAAAATATGAGCATGTCCCTCTTTCCTTCTTAGAGATTTATTCTGCCATGGAATTCCCCATATGTGCTTTCTATAGAAGTAATAATCCCCTTACATATGTAGGTACTTTACAGTCAACAGACCAGACAGTTAATTTTATTTACACAACCACTGGATACAGCAGGCATACATTACCTCATTTACAGATGTAGAAATAAGAGCTTGGAGAGATTAAACACTCTGGTAAGTGACAGAACCAGAACAAGAACCTAGGTTAGCCTGCTTCTACAATCTATACATTAAATTGTTTTCTATGCGATCATCATATCCAAAACCCCTTTTAGCAACTATATCTTACTCACATTAACAAATATTACCTTTAAATCAATATCTAGCTTTTATCAAGAGACGCTAATTCCCAAATTCGTTGGGAGGTGGAGTGGATCTTTTACCCAGCTATTTCTTCTACCTTATCTTTTCATTTTTAAGCTTTATTGAAGTATATAATTCTACCTTATCTTCCACTTGGCCTACTCTCAGAAAGGGTACGTACTGTTCTGATCTCTAAGTTGCATGATAAACCATGAGAGAATGGCTTTCTCTCTGAAGGAGATGAATGGCAATTGTTTAGAGTTGTCTGTGACTAGGTGGACAAGTCCAGACAATTTTAGGAAAGGCTAGTAAACAGCGATAACTGTAAGTCACATCTTCCAATTTAGCATATAGTTGCAAAAATATTAATATTGATATTTTGGTCTTGAATTTTCTCATCCCTGAGAGCATCTCACTCTTGAATATAAATATTCTATTAATAAGTGTAGAAGGAGAATGAGGTGCTTTTATCGTGCCCACTAAAATACTGACACTGACCTGAATTTAATCATTAATTTTCCCATCTCTACTGTGAAGGGAATGTTGGGAGACTGGGAAATACAGATGGATATGACATTTTTTTACATTATTAGAAACAAATGTATACAATTTCAATACCAAATATCTCTGATCTGAATAACACCATTCCTCTTTCTGTTTATGATTTCTCATGGCACAATCAAAAATAGTAGCTCCAAGGAAATTGTTCTTCATAAAGAACTCATGAATAGCCAGTGGCAGGATTTGACAAAGAACCAAAATATTGACAGATTAAGTGGAATTTAGGCAACAGGTCAGAACAAATCTATCAGGAAAATATGCAAGGAATCTCAGAATAATGGGCAATTACCATCAAAGATAACCAGCAGGAAACCTCAAAGATATGTGAATAGTACCTGGTATGAGAATAACTTTACGTATTGTGCTGCTATAAACATTATAGTGCAAATGTCTTTTTTTATAGAATGTCTTTTTTTCCTTTGGGTAAATGCCCAGTAATGGGATTGCTGGATCAAATGGTAGTTCTACTTGTAGCTCTTTGAGGTATCTCCATATTACTTTCCACAGAGGTTATACTAGTTTGCAGTCCCAACAGCAGTGTATGAGTGTTCCTGTCTCTCTGCATCCATGCCAATATTTATTATTTGGGGACTTTTTGATAAAAGCCATGCTCACTGGAATTGATGTCTCATTGTGGTTTTGATTTTCATTTCCCT
The DNA here is from genome assembly GCA_004363605.1 of Indri indri. Taxonomy (NCBI): domain Eukaryota; kingdom Metazoa; phylum Chordata; class Mammalia; order Primates; family Indriidae; genus Indri; species Indri indri. The sequence goes on along the minus strand of RJWJ010013683.1, from coordinate 36,627 downwards.
GATGATTAGAGATGTTTAGCATTTTTTCATATGTTTGTTGACCATTAGTTGGTCATAACATGTAACCAAAATATTTGTACCCCCATAATTTCCTGAAATAAAAAAAGAAAAGTTTCTGTTCATGTCCTTTGCCCACTTTTTAATGGGGTTTGATTTTTTTCTGGCTGATTTTCCTGAGTTCTATATAGATTCTAGTTATCAGCCCTTTATCGGATGTATAGCATGCAAATATTTTCTTCCATTCTGTAGGTTGTCTGTTTACTCTCGTGATGTTTTCCTTAGCTGTGCAGAAGCTTTTTAATTTGGTCAGGTCCCATTTATTTATTTTTGTTGTTGCCGTGATTGCCTTTGGGGTCTTCTTCATAAATTGTTTCCATAGGCCAATGTCTATAAGAGTTTTTCCAACATTTTCTTCTAGAATTCTTATAGTTTAATGCCTTAGGTTTAAGTCTGTTATCCACTGTGAGTTGATTTTTATGAGAGGTAAGAGATGAAATGTGTGGATCCTATTTCAGTCTTCTACATGTGGCTATCCAATTTTCCCAACACCATTTATTGAATAAGGATTATTTTCCATAGTGTATGTTTTTGTCTACTTTGTCAAAGATTAAATGGCTATATGAGGATGGTTTTATATCTGGGTTCTCAGTTCTGTTCTCTTGGTCTATGTATCCATTCTTGTGCCAGTACCATGATGTTTTAGTTACTGTAGCTTTGCAGTATAGCTTGAAGTCTGGTAAGTTGATGCCTCCCAATTTGTTCTTTTGGCTTAAGACTGTTTTTGCTATACAGGGTCTTCTCTGGTTCCATACAAAGCATAGAATTATTTTTTCTAGATCTGTGAAAAATGATGTTGGTATTTTAATAGGGATTGCATTGAATCTGTAGATCACATTAGGTAGTGTAGACATTTTAACAATGTTGATTCTGGCAACCCATGAGCATGGTTTGGTTTGCCACCTGTTTACCTCCTCTGCTATTTCCTTCCTCAGTGTTTCGTAGTTCTCCCTGTAGAGGTCTTTTACCTCCTTAGTTAAATATTCCTAGGTATTTTATTTTCTTTGTTGCTATTGTGAAGACTATTGAAACCTTAATTTGGTTCTCACTTAAAATGTTGTTGACATATAGGAATATTACTGATTGTCTATGTTGATTTTGTAACCTGAGACTTTGCTCAATTTCTTTATCTATTCTAGTAGTCCCATGGCAGAATACATGAGTGAATTAATAAGATGTGGTATATGTATACCATGGAGTTCTACTCAGCCACAAAAATCAATAGTGACCTAGCACCTCTTTTATTATCCTGGATCAAGCTGGAGCCCATTCTACCAAGTGAAGTATCACAATAATGGAAAGACAAGCACCACATGTGCTCACCACCAAATCGGTATTAATTGATCAACGATTATGTGCACATATAGCAGTGACATTCAGCGGGTGTCAGGCAGGTGGGAGGGGGGAGAGGGGATTCGTATAGCCACACCTAATGGGTGCAGTGCACACCATGTGGGGGATGTACATGCTTGAAGGTCTGACTTGGGTGGGGCAAAGTCAATATATGTAACCTAAACATTTGTCCTCCCATAATATGGTGAAATAAAAAAAGGAACAACTTTGTGTAAGGAGGGTTTAATAATAAGGAAGAGTCCAGGCAGTTCAGCAGAGGAACTCAGGAGGGACATGGATTAGTTGATATTCAGTCTTGGCCTGAAGTAGGATTCCAGTATTTAGAAAAGCAGCATATTGTAAAGCACACCCTGGTCTAGATTCCATGTTATTTACTCAAGCATTGAAAAAGTGACAAAGGCCTAGTTCCTTGAAAGTAAAGCATTGGTGAAAAGGAAAGGAGAAACTGGAAAGTAATAGAACTAGGGTGTAAGGTTGGAGTGGCAAGTCCAACTAGTTGTTTGGCCACCAAGCTATGTATCAGATGATGTCTATACTTGCTCCTAGAATCTAATTAAGTGCTGAGCTGAAAATCAGCATTACAATGCCCTGCTTCGAGGACTAGGGCAAGGAGCCAGGGGAGTTATTACTACAGTGCCTAGAGCAATGCCATATTTCTCGTTGGTGTTGGTGCATTCTGGCGGAGAAACAGTATCATGATTGGGAGAATGAAGCCTGAATTAGACGGCAGGAACCTTGATTCTAGTCCTGGCTCTGCCAATAACTAGTTTGGCAATCTTGGACAAGTCACTTTTCCTCTCTGAGCTTTATTTTTCTTCTATGTATAGTGAGGGATTTTAACCATAAAGATCTCTCTTCTGTCTTTCATTTTTAACATTCTATGGTAATAGGGAAAATGACTTGTATCTACTCTAAGTTTTTCTATTTAGGACAGATATTCTGAGATACATGACTGACTCTACCTGAGATCAGAGAACATGCTTACACAAGTAAATCAACATCTAGATTTGGGTTTATATTCAGCTGACTATGCCCTACAGACACCATTAAAAATAACATCTTGTTTTGACATTTTTTTCCCTCTGCCCCCTTTTTTGGCCAAGATTAAAATGATGTCACTGAATATCTGCAGAGACATATAGAATTAATTTTTCTTTGTTTTTTTTTTTTGTTGTTGTCATTTATTTTGAAAATGAAATGAACATTTCTTTTTTTTTTTTTTGATAAAAAAGTTGTAATACTTGGCAAAGGCCACCTGCACTTATGTAATTGGTGGATAATTATTAAGCTGTGGTTTTTTATATGCTTCCCAAACTAATGAATATTTTATTTTTCTCTGAATTTCATCCAAACTATTGTGGTTCTATCTCTTGTTTGGTCTGAAGACTTGATTTAGAAATACTTCAAGGATAAAATGTATCTGATATTTTCATCTTCCAGGTGCAGGAAGGAAAGGTAATGGATTCACTCTTACGTTGTTTGCTTATTTTTTCTCTTTATAATGTCATATGTTAGTTAGTTTTGAAAGATTTTCTGGCCAACAATGCTCTTTTTGTTTGGCAGAATTGTATCTGTTGGACAATACTATTCATGCCTCATTTAACAGTGCCTTACAATTTATAGCATTGTTATTGATTATGCGACAATGTCCCTTTGGTAAGCCTTGCAATTTCTTGACTAAGGGTGGCAAGGAAATAACAAGAAAGGTTCATGCCTCTGAAAACTTCTGGGCTTATCCTAAATCATTTTATCCCTTGCTTGCAAAGCATCCAGACATCTCACAACCATCTATCCTATTCTAGTTTTTAGGCTCATGATTAAAAGGCAACGTTTGAGTTTTATACTAAAATGTATATCTCTGTTAAAATACAACAACACAATCATTCTTTGATTTTTAATTTCTAAAAAAATGTGAGGAACTAAGCAAATTAAATGGAGCTATATGAATTGAGTCCTTATTTCCTTTTGGCTGTTAAGGAATGATTGTTCAAAGCAAGTAGTATTTAATACAAGGCCTCTGAGGAAAAAAAAAGAAAATGCATTTTAACATAGTTTATATATACTAATATTTCCATTTAAAAATTTTTCAAGGACCTCTTGAAATTATATTTAATTATTGTTACACTAATGCCTTATCTCACCTGTTGAACTTGTGGCTCTAAAGTTGAAATATTATAGTTTCATAAATTTGATATGGCACATAGATTTGATATTTATAACTGCATAGCTCCTGTCATCTTTTATTTTATTGTCAGTTTATCAGCTTTCCTATGAAATGACCAAAATATGTTTATCCAACCACATTATTCATAAGAAAAATAGTCTTTAAACTTTAATTTCCCACCATATGGGACTGCACCACAGTGTTTCTACAAATATATGTGCATTTATTTAAGGTATATCCAAAAGTAGCAGTAGGTCATTAAATTACTATTATTAGTGTGGAAATTATGGAAAACTAAGTTATGTGATTAGGAGAGGAATTTTATACTTACTAATCTTTAATTTATGGCATTAAGATTTATTACATCACTACAAATTTGTCTGATTAATGGATAATAGCAAGAGTTTTTTTTAATGATGAAGACATTACTAATATAGTGAAAATTTTTGGTCACGGGAATTTTTATTTATTTATTTTTGAGACAGGGTCTCACTTTGTTGCCCTGGGTAGAGTTCAGTGGCATCATCATAGATCACGGCAACCTCCAACTCCTGGGCTCAAACGATCCTCCTGGCTCATTCTCCTGAGTATCTAGGACTCCAGGTGCCACGATCACGCCCTGAAATTTTTCTATTTTTAGTAGGGACAGAGTCTAGCTCTTGTTCAGGCCGATCTCCAACTCTTGAGCTGAAGCAATCTGTCCATCTTGTCCTCCCAGAGTGATAGGATTACAGGTGTGAGCCACTGAGCCAGCGTCATGGGACTCTTTAAATTCCATTTTTCTGTTATGAAACCAAAATCTTGGTTTTAGTTTTTGTTTTCATTTATTCACTGAACATCTAATACTATGAGACAATGTGCTAAGTGTTGCATGTACATGAGTGAGGAACTCAATAAATATTTTTGCATAAATTTATGAAAGATAGAGTGCCTGCCTTAAGGAGTTTAGAGTATCATGCATGATACAGAATAGGTACACAGGCAATTATAATACAGAGTGGTATGAACTATTGGAGAAACCCTTGGTACAGACTAAGTTGTCAGGAAAACTTTCATGTAGAAAGTGTTTTATAATTAGATAACTGAAGGATGAGTAGATATTTTCTTGCTGATGGCAACGAGGATGACATAGCAAAGAAATAAAAACGTCCTAAGCAAAAGAAACACCATGCATTCCCAGAATTTGGAGAGATTATGGTGCATTTGAGGCCCTCCTAAGCTAAGTATGATCAGGTTTTGATAATCAACAATGTATAATACATGTGAACATATTCAGACTAATATACTCATAGATTTTTTTCATTCCTAATCTATTTTTAGTTTAATTGACTCCCAGAAGTCAGTATGACAATGACAAACCAAAAAAGAACAGACCATAGCTAAATCCTTCATGGATAGTAATAAGTTAGCTGTATCTTCAGACCACCTTGCCATCTCCAGTGCTTTTGAAGAGCAAAGAAAAAAAGAGTATAGAAACCGAAGAAGGTAAGTATGTTCAATAAATCCACACATATTTACATAAAGAAAGTGAGGCAATAATAACCCCCATATGTATGGAATATCATAGTCAATTGTGTACTTTCATACATTATATTTCGTTTTGGCTTTACAACTCTGAGGGGTGGGAAAAGACAGATATACAGTGTTTAGTTAATCTAGGGTTCTTTCTCAGAACCATACATGAGGCCTCACATTGGGTCCTCTGACAAGGGTTCTTTCCATTAGAAAAGATTGTCTTTCCGAATCCCCCTAAAGTATATAAACAAATCCCCACAATTTTTGGTTACTAGGTGTTTTTTGCTTTTTTTTTTTTTTTTTTGCTATATTTTCCCTTTAGGGAAAGAAAGTTATAATCTGTCATATACCCTATAACCATCTGAATATGTGTAGTAAGCATCAAAAATATCTACTGTAGGCTAAAAATTGTGTAGGTTCTGAGAAAGTTACATGGGCAAGAAGACTAATGGAGCTATAAAATAAACATACTTAAAACAACCGGAGAACAATTAATTGTGTCATACTAAATGAAAATACAGTATGAATTGAACTCCATGCTGAAAAAAAAATGGGCCGTAAAAAGGTAGTCAGTTAATTTACATATGGTTTAGATACATATAAACAGTTTTGGAGAAAACACAACTGATTTATTACCCATAGGAACTGAAAATGGTCATATTTATTGGTAAAGCAATAAGAAATTGTCAAATCTTAATGACAGTAATACACGCACAAAGAAAGAACTGTACTTAAAGAAAGATCACTTCATCTTGGTTATTTATAAAATTTGAATTATCTTCACCTCTCCAAAGCCACACATGGTGCTGTCTAAATGCACTTTCTCTGACTTATCAGAAGATGACATCATTGATTCCATACACAATACTGAATTATTAATAAAAATCTATAAGAACTTTTTGTTTCATGGGAACTACAAAATAGATTTAGCTATTTGAGAAAAATAAAATAGCTCACCAAGGTATCAGTGGGAGCTTTTTCGTTTCAGTTAAAAATGGGTAACATGCTGGATTTGCTTCGATTTATCAGTAAAACAAAACAAAAAACCATAAGGTCGTGAAATGCACACATAGGAAATAATAATGGAGACCATTTGCTCATAGTAATAGTCCTGCTAATTGGTTCAATCCACAGGAAACAGTGAGATACCAAAATATGCCAGCTTTTTAAATAAAACAGGCTTTTAAAATTACCAGTGATATATGTTAAGGTGACTCAGGCACCCTCTTAGTATCAAAGGATCTCAGATGCATTCCTATTGTAAACGGCAGGGTCACTGCTGCTGCCACCCAGCTGTTCCCACATAATGGGTGGTTTCAGTGAGTGAAGGCAGCTCTGAAAGAGCGTGAAAAATGTGACATTTATCTGTTGACTATTTAGAAATGACTTGACATCCCTGGGGCACATCCACCTCAGGTTCACTCTCATTTTTCTGTCACTGTTCTCAAAACGGACAGGAGTAAGCACGACAGGTCTTTATGAAAACCACCTTTGGCCCATGCTGAACTCACATTTCCCTGGCCATGTGTCTATGGATAATGGAAACTACTTTACATGGCCTAGGCCAGTGGCTTTCACATTTTTTTTTTAATTTGGCCCACAGTAAGAAATGGTTAAGTAATACATTTTACATATAGAATCTATAAACGCAAAGATAACTGAACAAAAATAATTTAATGAAACTACCCTTTACTAAGTGTAGTGCCTTCTGACATTTTCTATTCTATTTCTTTTTATTTTTTAAGTTGCTGGTTGCAGTCCACTTAATTAATTACAGGACTCACTAATGTGTTTCCACATGCAGTTTGCAAAACATTAGTCCAGGAAGCTCTGGTACTAGCAGGTCCACTCTTTCTAAACTATTTTTCACTAGAAAACAAGACAAAAACTAAAAACAGTTGTGAATATGTTGTGTGAAGGTTGAGATAAAAATGTTATTTTTTAAAATTTATTTTGTAAGTGCTAAAGAGACACTTTATCTATTTATTATTTCTCTTTGATTTTGCTCAAAACAAATGGTATGGCCTAAATGTCCAATTAGGGATGATGATTTAGAAAAATCATGATTTATCATATGCCTATAGTTTAGTTTCAAATTTTACATGTTATCTAGCCATGAAAAGAGGTTGACTTGTGTCAATCCATTGAAGGACCTGTCCTCCACTGTGCAATTCAAAGGTATTTGGATGATTCAAATTGATTGAAATGTATTAATGGTCATAAAAATCCATGAAAGAGCGCTGTCTACTAGAGAAATGACTAGCTTATTTGATAGAAAGGCAAAAAAATGATCTTTCATGGCATTTTTTTTTGTAGCCTCAACTAGCAATGACAAATTCATTTCATGCATACAACACATCATCTTGACACTAAATGCATATAGATGAATACTCACTATTCATTGAAGCTGTCCATACAAATCTTATAAGAAAAATCAAGGAAAATATTATATTCTGAAACTATGCTATTGCTTATAATTTTGATATCTATGGAGACTCATCTTAAGTTTTAATTTGTCCTCCCTTACACCCACAGGAGTTTTCTCTTGGCTGTTTATTTGTTATTTTACTTTGAAAAAAAATAAATTGTAGTACAAAGAAATAAAGATTATAGTTCAAGGCTAAATGAATAAAGACCATGATGACTGACACATAGTAGGTTAGAGTGAATTTTGTTGACTTGATAGTCATATCTAAACTGAATGATTAAGTAAAAAAAATCTTACTCTTTACAACTTCTTTTTGTATTACATATTTATTCTTTCCCATGATCTGAAAAAAACAAAGTTTTCTTAAGCATAAATAAATAGATGAGCACTTTCCCCAATGGATTATAATTCTACTGCCTCACTATTTTTCACTGCAATGTTTTTAAATTTCCTGGCTGCTCTCTTCCCTTGTGTCATGCTGTATCTCATTGTGTGCATTTATTTTGGTTTAGGAGACAATAACATAATGCAACATGACTGATGCAAGTGAACATGATTTATTACTATATTTCACATCAACCTAGGAAAATTTGATCAGATATGGCTAGGAAAACTGATTTTCAAGTGATACCTTTCTCTGATTTCTTGCTTTGAATATGTGTAAGGCTCTAGTGAAGAACAAAGCTACATAGAAACAGATGTAATGCAAAACTTGTTAAACTTCTTATATATTTATTTAAGGCTTTTTTTCTGTTCTCATAGAAAAAGAGTTTGAACTTTTAGATACCATAGAAAATATAACTAGAAGATCAAATGTTCAAATTATGGTCTTTTCATAGGAGGTGCAATTTTGGATTAAAATAATTAATGCACAAAGCTAATCATCTTGATTTATTTCAATAATGTTTTTCTCTAAGTTTCAAGGCATTTATTATTGTGTTCTGGCATGTTATACTGCATAATGCAATGGACTAGATATCAAATACAGTATACCCTCCTAAATCTTGATTTTTTGAGATTAGGTAAATTCAGCTATATGGTAATTCAAATAATATAGGGAACTGTCTTTAAAGCATTCCATATCTGGAATGAGTTATTCTTTGCCCTATATATTTAGGAGATACACAGCATTGTATACTGTGTTAGAACAATTCAAACCTGTTAACCAAATGATAAGCAACAGATTCTAAAGGAGAAACTGGACACAATTCCCCACTTCCCCACACTATCCACGTGGCCCTATGAAAAAGATCAGTTGGATCTCAGATCTTAACTGGCTGAAGCCAAAGAATGAGTTAACTTTGTACTTACTCTTCTGCCCATGACAGTGTCCTGCAGACCCAATTTAAGGCAAAGCAGACTAGACTGAAGGAGATTTTTATTCAAACCCTATAATTGAATTTTGGAGATGGTCTATTTCAAATCAGTCAAATAAGTGGTCTGGGTCCAGCATTGTGTCAAGTGTAGTGAAGTATGGAATCACTATGAAGGGGTAGCATATATTCTGGTCAAAACTGTTGATTTGATGTAAATTTGTATGCACACAGCATGAACTTCCCTTGGAAATTTCAAAATAATGTATCATAGACTTTAACATAGCATCTGTTAAAGAGACTTAGAATTTAGTTATTATTTAAAATAGGCTACATTCTCTATTCCAGTTATGAAAATATGGTAATGCAAGACAAAGAGGTTTTCAAACAATTTACTCAGTACATGGACACTTTTTCATTAACTCCTTTAAGAAACAATTCTAGTTGGATTTACTTTGAGGATACTGTTTTAGCTACTTTAACCAATATAGGTTTTATTTACCATAGCTCATTTCTACTCATTTTCCCACTTGCAATCTTTCTTTCTCTTTTTTGTAAATCATAAATGCTATTCACCTTTTGGCAACTAGTCCTACTTCCCAGCCCTAATACATACAATTTAAGTCAATAATTTTCATCACAATAACTAACATGAAAGTAAATTGGAATAAACTAAAATAAAAATTATGAGGCTAATTCAAGAAGCAAGTGACACAAAGACTAATAGCTATTGTAGTTGATGTTTATATGGATCATAAGTTTCCTTACTATTATTTCTCTAGCTTAGTTTTATTAACATCTTTTGAGCCACAAGACATTTTTTCCTAATTCATATTTTTCCAGCTGAACTAAGAAAAGATTATTTTTATACAACAAAGCAGTACTTTGTGGTTTCACTCTTTCCCTGATAGGCTCTTTCACTCTTATTAACACATTTGTGCCTCCCACCACACAAAAGAAAGACTAATAATTTCTTCCAAATCACAGAAATATTCACACAAGACCCAAAACAATTCCTTATTTTATCTTAAGCCAAAAATAATGCGAAGCTGGAGAATAGATTTTAATGTTATGGTAACATTTTAATGACTTGTTCCATTTTCTTGCAGAGATTAGTCAATAAAGTACAATGAATACAAGAGAGACAGAAGATAATCTCAAATTTCTCCCTGCCTACTATGCTTTTCCTCAGTTCACCAGTCACAGTATTCACCAGAAAACACAACTGGCTGGTTGGTCTGTCAGTCAAAAGAGTGTGAAATGCCAATGGATAATAATTCTGGCTAGGTATGGATATGGATCATAGGATCTACTTACAAAAAGATGTATTATAAAACAATGGTTCCCAACATATAGTGTAATATTGGAAAAAATCATTAGCACTCATGAAGGGATTAAAAAATACCCAAAACAATATTGAATAAATGATGTAAAATTATGATAATATCACCACTACAACAATATGATGTCTCATGATATTTGGCAAAGGCACTTCAATAATTGCACTATTCACCTAGTGGATTTTAAGCATATTGTCAATATTTATTTAAAACTGCTTAATGCCCTGACCTCCCTTTCCTGTATTCAAGCAAGACAAAATGTGTTTCAAGAAATACACATTCATTCTTTCATTTGACTTTATATCTGACAAAATTTTTCATAACAGTATGCTTACTTGTATGAGAAAAATGTATCCTTTACGCATTAACCAAAATTTGGCAGCATACCAGGTTACCATGGGGAAGTTGTTGTGGACCACAGTTCAAGGTCCCATTTTAACAGAAGCAACCATTATTTCCAATTCAAAATGGTTGACCTGAATGGAAAAGTGTTTTTAGAGATTCTTAGAACCCCATATTTCTTTTTTTCAAAACAACTCTAAAGCTATTCAGTCTTTTCTCTGAGAACAAATATCTCATAAATATCAGTGTCATCATCATTGTCATTATTATTTTTTTTGTTTGAAGATATAAAATGTTTACTTTTTATGAAGATTATAAATGAACTACATAGTGTTAGAATGGTTATTCTTTTTTTAATTTTTTTTTATTTCAGCATATTATAGGGGTACAGATGTTTAGGTTACATATGTTGCCTTTACCCTTCCTGCCCTCCGAGTCCGACTTTCAAGCGTGTCCATCTCTCGGATGGTGTGCATTGCACTCTTTGTGCATGCATATGCCCATCCCCTCCTCCCCCTCCCCCCTGCCTGACATCCAATAGCTGGAACGCATTCTACTAAGTGAAGTATCCCAAGAATGGAAAATCAAGCGCCACATGTACTCACCATCAAATTGGTAGTAACTGATCAACACATAAGTGTACATATAAGAATGGTTATTCTTGAAACCATAGTTAACATTTTTTGCAAAAGCAAAGAGCTTCATTTTTTTTCTGCATAATAAATTAGTATATTTGCACTATAAAAATTCACATGGTTTGCTTTTCTTTGTTGGAATAAAAAAATCCACATGGAACAAAATGTAGGAAGAAAATATAGAAATCACCAATAAACTTACCATAGAAATATGATAGCTATTATATTAACATGTTGATATATTCCTCCCCTTTTTTCTATGCATGAGAATTATTTTTATGTAATTGTAATTGAACATAGCCTACGTATAGAAAATTAACAAATAATAAATATTTTAGAGACAGAACGCCTTCAGGAGTCCAGGAGTCCTCTCATCAACATCCTTCTCCATCAAGAGTAAATTTCCTGACTTTTAAAAATGTAGATTAGTTTTTACCATTTTTTGAATTTTTTATAAATGGAATCACACATTACATCCTCTTTTACTGTTGGCTTATTTTGTATAACATCAGGATAGTAAGATATATTCATATTACGTGTCATTGCAATTTGCTTATTCTCACCGATGTATATAATTGCATTATATAAATGCACTACACTTTATTTAACCAGCTTGCCATTTGGTTGCTTCAAGTTTGGGGCTATTAGAAACATTGTTGCTACAAAATCCTAATGCCTGCCTTATGGTAGCAATTATGGATGTGCTTCCGTTTGGTATGTATTTAGGAGTAGAATTGGTGGTTTCTAGGACTATGTGTATGGTAAGTTTTTTTTTTTATTGTTTGTTGTTTATAGGGGTACAGATGTTTAGGTTACGTATGTTGCCCTTGCCCCCCCTTCCCCCCAAGTCCCAGTCCCAAGCGTGTCCATCTCTCGGAGGGTGCGCGTTGCACCCTTTGTGTATGCATATATCCGTCCCCTCCTCCCCCTCGCCCCTCCCCCTTCCCCCTCACTCCCTACCCGACATCCAATAGATGTTATTCTTATATGTACACTTATGTGTTGTTCAGTTACTACCAATTTGATGGTGAGTACATGTGGTGCTTGTTTTTCCATTCTTGGGATACTTCGCTTAATAGAATGCATTCCAACCCTTTCCAGGAGTATACAAGAGGTGCTATATCACCATTGTTTCTTAAAGCTGAATAGTACTCCATGGTATACATATACCACATTTTACTAATGCACTCATGTATTGATGGACACTTGGGTTGTTTCCACACCTTTGCAATTGTGAATTGCGCAGCTATAAACATTCGGGTGAAAGTGATCTACGGATTCAATGCAATCCCTATTAAAATACCAACATCATTCTTCACAGAAGTAGAAAAATTAATTCTATGCTTCGTATGGAACCAGAGAAGACCCCGCATAGCAAAAACAATTCTGGGCAATAAAAACAAAATGGGACGCATCAATTTACCAGACTTCAAACTCTATTACAAAGCTGTAATATTAAAATCAGCATGGTACTGGCACTAAAACAGAGCCATTGACCGGTGGAACAGAACTGAGAACCCAGATATAAAACCATCCTCATATAGCCACCTAATCTTTGACAAAGCAGACAAAAACATACACTGGGGAAAAGAATCCTTATTCAATAAATGGTGCTGGGAAAACTGGATAGCCACATGTAGAAGACTGAACCAGGATCCACACCTTTCACCTCTCACAAAAATCAACTCACGCTGGGTA